>OZ026556.1:2775000-2860000 GCA_964020155.1 Chondrilla cf. caribensis | reverse complement strand
AGAGCAGGAATGTGTTTCGGTACCCACAGAAAGACCATTTTCTTTAACAGTGGAGGGGATTGTGAGTCAAACGAATGGTATGTCCCACTACTATTATCAGAGTTTTCCCCAAAGGGGGGTACCAGGGCACTCCCCCCTTTTTTCTCTGTTCTGTGACAACAATGTTTTGTTAGAATGAAGATTTATAATATTATTGTGTTAAGTGTTAAAGTAATATTAATAATTATACATCAAAACATTCATAGTGACCCCTCCCCCCTCTTTATTTTTTTCTGGGGAAAAACTGCTATTATCATTATCATCATTTCGAATGGTATGTCCCACTACTATTATCATACATACGCATATTATGTAGTTTTCTCGAGGAGTATAGTATTGGTGTTTATGGTATGTGCTGCTAGACTACCCACTAATATGTGCCATAAGATGAGTAAAGATTGGGATAGTCTACTGGGAATAGCAATTAACGCCTTTCCCACCAATCAAATGTACATGTTAGCCCTTAGCAGGTTCAAGTTAATAGCCGTCATGAATTTGTTCTGTTTATGGACACTAAATTATTGTGCTATGTTTGTAACATTCTTCCATTATCCTATGAACAATGATAATGAAAAATGTGCATGTCGAAGTGGAGTCGATGAAGTCAATGTAGAGTGTCTAATTTTTTAGAGAGAATATCATATATGCAAATGGAAATGGTTTAGTGTAGTATCCAAAGTAAATTTTAACTGAACGGTAGTTTTAACGTTATCACTCCTAAATTATTATTGACCTAAAACATTTAACACCTTCATCCAACATGTGTACAACAGTGAATAGGTGCGAATCAATCCTTTGTGCTTCTAGTTTCCATTGGCCTGTTGTTTCCAACACTCACCTTGACTAAGTACTGTATGGTGTTACATATTATACTATTATTAGTAAACACAACATCTACTTACACCTTTATGTCAGTTAAGTGTACCAACTATATAGTGATTAAAATTATATTCCAAACTGAGTATTGTACTTACATTCAGGATATGCTATTATTTAAGTGCATGTGTGCTTTGAACTTCAATAATGCTCTCAATTATTGGCAGCTTGTTACAGAGTACCATCCCAAGCAATAATTAATGTGATCCTGACATCTTCTACATCTGCAAAGGTTTGTGAGTCACTCTTGATGCTCAATGGTAATTATTATAGTTAATACTATTTCATATATTATGTTTTAAATGCAGATTTCAACATCCAAAGGTGTAAAACTTAATGGTGACTACTTCAAAGCATGTTTTTCACTAGCCATTTGTTCAACGGAAACTAATGGATCCCTCTTGGTTACCTTAGTTGATGAAACTGGAAGGCAGTGGAATACTAGTCCAAATCTATCATTTTTATTGCAGTCTTCTTGATCTATATCATGCAGATGACTACAGCCTCATTAAACAGTCATACATACTTATATCAAAGTTTACATTTACAATAGATTCAGTTGCACTTGCTTCCGCCGAAGCAGATACGCCCCTTTACTGAATATTTATTACGTATCTTTTTTTATCTGAACAGATTTAGTATTCTTTTATTTTTCCTGGTCAATACAGCGTCATGTCAGCTCAGGTTAGCTGGTGATTACGTAAACCTCACTTATGCTTCATGATGCAAGCATAGACCTATGATGCAAGTGTAGTGTAATATGCGTAAAATGGCCTCCGGCATTGGTAGAATTAATTGTTGATAGTACTGAATTGGACGCAACTTCTCAGGGAAAAACACCAATCCACGTTATGGATCATTCAGTTTCATTCACGATAACCGATTCTATCTTCTAGGAGGTTCTCCATTCTGGTCATTCCTGGAATGTTTCGACTTGAAGTGGGGCTGGACGAAGATTGCTCTTAAAGGGGACCACTTACCAGAGGAATGGGCAGGAATTCAAGGTTGCGTTGTGAATGGATGTGTCTTCGTTTATGGGGGATTCTGTGGCACTGCCTCCTGTTCTGTATCGGGACGCTCTAATGCACTCAGTAAGATTGATCTAGTAAACCACCGTTTGGATGTAGTACAAACTCAAGATTCTAATTCTCACCCTATGCAAAAAGACAAGTATGGCTGCGTTGTATACGAGAACAAGTTATACCTGTTTGGAGGATATGGTATGCCACAGAAGTGCGAGGCAGATGATCCGCACTCCTCTTTCTGTCTGGACGATGATAGCTTCTCAGGTCTAGGGTGGACAAATGAGTTCCATGCCTTGGATATCAACAATCGTAAGCATGTCTAGTTAATATATGTATGATATTGTGTAATATAGTACAATGTATCAATGGATTCACATTTATCACAAGATAAAGTGGAATTGTTTAGAATTCATCACATCAAGTATTCTCTTGGCACTGATCTTTTAGTTGGTGTTATTGTAGGTATTATTTTCATGCGTATATAGCTGATTTAAAGTCATAGACACTCCACTTGACACCAGCTGTGTCAGAAGATACCCATTCAAATGTACTCTTTCAAAGGCACCTACTGTATCCCACTGCATATTTCAATTTACCCTGTGTTGCCTCATTAACTTGTGAGGAATAGTGGAATGAAGTTTATTTGTAGTGATCAATCCACATGTATTGATGTGCCTTTGGGTATTTTCATTGCTGTATTTAGGTTTCATTTCTGAAAATAATAATAATAAAACTCCAATATAATATATTAGAATGACTCTTTCATAAGAGAAGTTGATTATGACTCATTCAATGCCATACTAGCTTTGCATCAATCTCTTGTCCAACTTTATACAATGTGAAAACCTCACACGGTGTGTTTTGTTCTTATCTACTCACAGCACAATGGGTGCCTGTTGCAACTTCAGGTTACAGGCTGCCTCCGTGTACTGCATTCTCTTTCACCAAAATCGATACCTCTCGTGTTGTACTGTTTGGAGGAAGACAAAGAATTCAACGTGTTAACGATATTTATATATTGGATTTGAAAGACCTGGTATGAATAAGTAGACTTGACACCTTAAATAATCTTTCCTTTTGCTATTCCTCATTTCTCTGTCATTTCAGGTCTGGAGAGGACCTGTATTTTTTCAGTTGCTGATGAACTGTGGCCTATTCCCAGGTCATTCCATACCGCTGTATCACTGCATGGCCCAGACAATATATTGAGTCTTCAGGAGCCAAAGCTTCTTGTTTTTTGGGGAATGGACAGGGAGACTGAACCAATCAATGATGCATGGATATTGAATGTTGATACAATGAAGTGGGAAAAGGTTTGACCTTGTTGCAAACATACTTTATACCCACATGCCAAGCTTTGTATGAGTATACGTAGTGTGTTTCTAATTATAAAGAGGTATTGTACTAACATCTACAATGTGAGTACAAGTCCACTTGATGTAAACAGCCTTCATAAGTTGAACATGTTACACTTCTGAATTATGTCTATCAACCTTGTCAGTGAGAATTTACCATACTTTTAATATGTATATGGTACCACTATAACATACCCTGACTGAGAAAGTAAATTTAATATGAAGTAGTCACTCTTGACAGGTGGCATTTCCTGCTGCAATGTTTATCTTTTGGAAATAATCAGAATTTTGAAGAAAACAATCTTTTGTCAGAAGACTCTTTCTAATCATACATCTATAGTATGGATGTACTTTACCCTAATATATTTGGCATGTTATATCACAGGAGGATTGAAAGGAAATGTGTGTTCACCTGTGATGAGCATACTTGTTAATTGTTTCAATTAAGCTGTCAGTGCATGAGAATTTATACAGTTTTATTCGTACATGCTACATAATAGTTGTAGCCTGTCGAATGTACAATAATGGAATGCATTGCTTTACCTTTTGTCAATATCACTTCATCACTGTTATAACATACCTAGACAGGCTACAAATATAACTTATATTACACAAGTGTACTTATATACATTTATGAGCAAGTGCTATACTGTATGCATATGACTTATACAGATGGTTAACAGTCCAACTGGGCCAAGAGTATGGCACACGTCCACTGCCTTGTACAGTAGAGATGGTACCCAGGTATTCATCTTTGGAGGTACCAAGTACAATCTGTTTCGAGACATACAGGGATGTGGCGCTCTATCGCATTTGTATGTATCGAAGTTTGGTGAGTATTCCTTTCTCTTTATGTGTACAATTATAGCTATGTATGTATATCCTGCCTAGGCCTGCTGCAGCAGTAACATAGAACGTGTGGTGTATCACATATATCAGCATACATTTCTCTTGATCCACCCATCAATCACTCATGCACCAGGATATAAGTAGATACCGTATAAGCACACACACTGTGACGCACACATTGAAGATTATCAATTACGTACACTGTTTAGTAAGCTAGAAGAGACAATGATTGTTGTGGTGCGAGGATTTAAGCCACTTATATCCCTTTTTATTGCATGATGTACCTCTTGTGCACTATACTGTGGCAGTATGTACTTGTAGTACAATATTGGCTTTCATAAAATTCATCTACCTTTACTCTACACAAAACCAGGACCAAATGTATGGTTCCTATTATGTAGGAGGGATATAATATTTTTTTCAAATCACTAAAGGGGAAACCAGTTTAACACTGTGTAAACATGATGTTCATGAAAATCACTTTTACTTTTTTGTTGTTAATTTTGTAGGTGTATCTAACCTCAGTCATATTATTCTCTGTTACATTGCAAACAATTGGAATCTGATGGAGAGGAAATTGGAACACCTGCCTCATGTTTACCAGCAGGTTGTAGCAGAGTATAAATCCAAAAGTGATGTCCTGACTGAAGTAAACCAGTTCGCTTTGCAACAATTTTGACAAACAGACACTCATACGGCTTCGATTTGTCTCTGCTATTTGTCCATCCATTATCATCTCATCTAAAATCAGGTGAGCCTTTTCAATTCCAAACATGAGCTTCATAAGCAGTCAAGGGGACAACTTGTTTAGGTTTTGTGTTAAAATTGTCACAACAATTTGTTGCAGTTGTAGTAGATTTTAGCTGATCACTATGCAGTCACTAGTGTTAGCTATAAGGACTGATAGCATCATAAACCGTCTAGAATGTGTATGCATGTTCCTTAGTAAAGTTCGCTTCTTGACCTGTAAAGTTCAAGTCATTCGATGTTAGCCCGAAGTTCGGCCGAAGTATATTCGAATTTGGCAAGAATAAAGAAGTGTGTTCAAAGTCAGTTTTCTTGACCTGCGAAGTTCAAGTCGTTCGAAGTTAGCCCGAGGTTTCGCATTGCTATGGTTCTGAAGTGATTTTATTCCCTGTCATTCAAATTTTGTTCAAGCAGGAATTCTACATACAACCAACCAAAGTTAGCCCAAAGTTCCATCGAAGATAATCCCATGCAGAGAATGCCTGATGTGTGCTCGTAATTCGTTCAAATACATATACATTAATGTGATTTTACTGTATATAGACCTATCTCCATATGCATTCCAAGTTCGCTCTAAGTATGTTAGGTATTCTTTAGCACAGTTTGCTTCGCAATGGAAACATAATGTGGTGCACACACACACACACACACACGCATGCACGCACGCACGTTCGCACACAATATTAAGTTGGACTGCATTCATGTACAGGAGGTTTGTGAGCTTTTATGCTTCTATGTATTGTGTACATATAGATAGATAGATAGATAGATAATTATTATTATAGTGCAACATGTCAACATTACAGACACTAGGACATATTGTCCAATGAAGCACTTATAGATCAACAAAAACTATACATAGGTAAAAACATGATCAGGAACAAAATCTGTCAGTCCACATAGTATAGATCTTCTTCATAATTGCTGGACTTCGACATGCAGCAGTCAGAATCAATACAACTTTAGCTTCATCATTCAAGGTTGGAAAATCAATATACAGTGCCAGCCAAAAGAAACGGAACGATTGCTCTTAATTGGTAAAATGGCCGCCTGTACGTTGAATGGAATTTTAGCTGAAAATCTAGTTATGGATAAGTATTTTTCTAATATGATGCCATAATCGTGCTCTTGGAGTATTATTTCACGTGATTTGGTTTAGATAATCAACTGCGATATCCACTGTGGATTTTCTGAATACGGGAACACGTGAAGCACTTACGAATAATACATCGATAGGTATAGCGCTTCAAATGCGATAATCTAATTTCTATGTTTGTCCGACCAGCTCTACACTTGGTTATGAAGGTCAAGAAAGATGTTATCCTTCCAGAACGACGCCATTTTCGCACCAGGTGACAATCGTTCCGTTTCTTTTGGCTGGCACTGTAATATGTTTGGTTTCCTGAAAATGGCTCTGATCTGTTGTTCTAGGATCTTGCTCATAAACTTAAAACTAGTTGTGAACAAAGTTCAGAACCTCGCAAATAGATCTTGCATATCAAGATCTATGATATGACGTAGTTCAGTGACATCATCTAAAAATGTCTTCCAAAATGGACGTCATGATGGCCGACCATTTGGTGTCCCGAACGACGGATTGGCGAACCCTGCTCTTCGGCGAAGGAAATCGAAAAATCGTTGTGCAAAAAAGTTGACAATTGTTATTCGAATTGTTTTAAGGTACTTAGTAGTGATGCAGTCCGAAATTTGTCGACGGGAGGAATCGAAAAGTAAGTGCTCTTTTAACGGATCGTGTGTGAACCACAGGCAACCTTTGTCCAAGTTTGCCATTTCAATATATGCTGCGACCGTGCCCCATTACCATCAGTGGGATGACTTAATACTGATCGATTCGTTCGACGAACGATTTGCGTTCAAAGAAACCAAAAAGTGACCTAAATCACACAATATTGGCGGCCACCGCAATTATGTGCGTGGGCTGCTCGATCGGACTCCCCAAACGAACGGAAACAATTACCTCGCTAACGCTCGGTAATAACCCAATTCATGAATTGAGTTCACATGCAAATTGTTGCATGGACAGATGTTTGTATATATGTTACCCATGTGTACATGTACTTTGGTAAACATTTTGTAGACTTAATGGAAGCAAAATGTATGGGTGGAAATCAACGTAGTACACATATTGGTGGGGGGGTAGAATTATTATGAATTGTATTGGATTTTGTGAAAATTTGACCTTCTGTTGTAAGTGGTATGTTATGTATGTATATCGATATGTTTAAGGTAACAATACCATTCATTATATCGTTGTCATATGTTTTTGTAGAATTACTGATAATGTTGGAGGAGAAATTCCCAAGAGGCAGTGGATAATTTTTGATGGAGGTGTTGATCCAGAATGGGTACAACACCTCAACAGTGTTTTGGATGACAATAAACTTGTAACTTTGCCAAATGGAGAGTGCTTATTTCTGCCACCAAATGTACGTAGGTCCTGTTGATGTTATATGTGAATAATATGACATTGTGTTATTATAACTGTTTTCATTGTTAATTGTCCTTTGCTCCTGTAGGTTTGTATAATGTTTGAAGATTAAAAGTTGAAATATGCAACCCTGGCTACTGTCAGTAGGTGTGGAATGGTTTGGTTCAGTGGAGAAGTTCTCACGTCTGAGATGATTTTTGAGAATGTTTTAAACTGCACACTTCTATTGATGAAGGGGGCTCGCTTTCGTGGGAAATCTGATGTTTTTTCACCAGAGATGCAGGTTATTGAATACGTTTATTTATCTAATATACGTAGGTACTGTATTTATGCAAAATACATCATGAATGTACATGTGCGCATGTGGCTTATTGTATCTGTATTTTCCAATATCTTGTGTGCTTTCAGCATACACATTGCGTAACTGTACATTCTTTGTTCTCTTCACGATGTTTAGGTGCAGAAGGATGTTGTCGATATCATTTCTTCTCACTTTGGCTCCGGGGGTCTTGTCTTGAAGTCACTTGAGTATGGCAAAGGACTGGACCACATCATGGAGTTCACCAAACTGAGAGTTCTCAATGCACTGTTTTCAATGATCCACCAGACTATTGGAAAGGTCTTTTGCTACTGTCAGACCCATCCTGACTTTCCAATGGAGGTAAACTACTTGCACACACCTTGCTTGTTTTGATGGCTAATCTACATGTGTATTTTCATTGTGTTACAGCCTGATTAACTAGATCAATATGCCAGTTGCAGCCTCACCTACTGTTTGTTGTGGTCTTTTCCTGGATATACCAAACTAAAGTCAAGACAAGACATAGGAAACATCCTAAGAAATGTTACCACTATTTCTCTTTCATCAGCATCCACTATGCAATTATGCATTATGAGGTTTGTTGTTAATTGCTGTTTTGCAGTGCATGTTTAACAGCCTTTTAATGGTACTATGTAAACTTATCACTACCTAACATCTTGCAGGTTAACATACAGGGAGAATGGATAACATGGCAATCTACTGTATTGATAATTGTAGTAGAAACACATATAGTTGGATCCCCAGATATAGTGGTGCCCACTCTAGACACAGACTGCCATGAATCTTTGCTGAATACATGGTTAGCTGAAC
This sequence comes from Chondrilla cf. caribensis, assembly GCA_964020155.1. NCBI lineage: Eukaryota > Metazoa > Porifera > Demospongiae > Chondrillida > Chondrillidae > Chondrilla > Chondrilla cf. caribensis. The sequence continues at coordinate 2,851,528 of OZ026556.1, read as the reverse complement.
ACAAACCAATGGTTCTCTGTAGTCTGCCTGGTAGTGGAAAGATAATGACTCTACTCGTTGCCCTGAGAACGTTTCCTGACTAGGAAGTGAGTAGTGTTAAAGGTGTTCATTTCTTGGTACCCTGTGCTCCTTGTACAGTTAAGCTTCTTTACAACATCACCCTTGGTTCTTCACTTTCCTTGCCATTATAACCAGATTGCTTTGCACCCAATACGATGACTTTGTATGTGAATGTATCTGTGCCAACAAGTCATGTTGTTATAAACAGACTGTCCTTATAAACAGTACTGCTGTAAAGATGTCTGACTGTATAGTGTTATAGTATACACATCATGTAAGTAAATAGAATATGTTATTGTTATCTACTACACACAGCATTGCATCCAAGTGAGTGGCAACATCAATACACTGTTATGTGTCTGTAATACCTGACAGACTCTTACATATGACCACACGTATATTCAGTAATGATAAACTTGAGTTATTGAATTGAATCACTCAAATTACAATAATAGGATAAGATCAAGTTGTACCACCTTTCAAGGAGCCCAGTAGACTATCAAATTTGTATGCTCCCTAGTGTATATAGGGTGCACACAATATCATATCCCATATGTATGTATATGCATTTATTCCTTTCACATTAATATTTCTCATAGGTTATTGGCCTGAAATTCTAAAGTGCCACAACTCCAGAGCTGCTACTGAAGACATTTGACCAATATTATTGTGAGTTTAGAAACTCTCTATGGCTAATGGTTTGTATTTTTCTGTGATGAAATTAACCTGCCTAATTTGGATAAATATGGTATGTAAGAAGCCATCCTTAATTTCATCCTACTTGAAGAAACATATCCAATTTTCTTTGCATATGTTTATTAAATAGGTACCCAGAGAGTGATATTATTTATGAGGCAAACTGTAGAGAGCATGGTGGTTTCTACAGGACTACTGATTGTACTTGATCAAATTGGAGCATGTTCAGTTTGTTGGTGCTTGTAATCCTCCCACTAACCCGGGCCAAAAGCCTACGTATGTCTCAAAGGTACATACAAAGACTTTGACAAAATAATCACGCATATTTCTCCTTAACACCAACACCATGTAATTTAGTTCCTGTTTTGCTCTTTCTTCAGTTCTTTACGTCATGTTCCAGTTGTGTATGAGGACTATCTTGGTCATCAATCCCTGATGCAAATTTATGGGACCTTCAATTGTGCCATGTTGAGACTGCTGCCTCCATTTAGAATGTATGCTAACCCTCTTACTGAAGCAATGGTTGATTTCTATTTGACGTCACAGGTAAATTTCAAGTGACATAATGAGAAGATCACAGTGATCATGCCAGGATTACATTTCTTTTATATTTTTAGGAATGCTTCACTCAAAATATGCAACCACATTATGTGTATAGTCCGTGTGAACTGACCCACTGGGTCAAGGGGATCTATGAAGCTGTAAAGCCCTGTGAAACACTGTCTATTGAAGGTCTTGTCCGAATCTGGGCTCCCATGTAATATCTGCTTAAGTTCTTAAGGCTGGGCATCAGGATGTTGATGAGAAACGACCAGATCTAATGAATATTCAAGGAGAGTACTTGTTGAGACTGAGGCATTTGGAAAAACTCTTATTGTCTGCCTTGAATCAAGTTAAGGGAAGAATCTTGGACATGCATGGCAAGTCAGTTTTAGTGAATTAATGTGTGAAATGTACTATTTACAGATGAAAATGATTGCATCGACAGTATTGTATATGTGTATATGTATATACCCATAATAGTATTATAATTTAACTGGAGAATCTGAAGGAAGAAGCTGGAGAAGTGTCATGGAGGAAACTGAGATTGTAATGGCAGAGGTCAAGCAAGTGTCTCAGAAATATGTACCACTTGCAGCGTCGTGTTCATCCATTTACTTCACAATTGAGGGACTGTCTCAAGTGCACTTTTTGTATCAGTTTTCCCTAAAGTTCTTCCTACATGTGTTTCTGTATGTTTTGAATGGTAACCCCTAACTGAGGGTATAGTTGATCACAAGAATCACAAGAAGTGCCTGCAGACGATAACCAAGGAGCTGTTTTGGGTGTGTACACGTGCACTTTACAGGGGTCATGTTCTTATTACTGATGTATGAGTGTTGTATCCCTCATGGTACAGACTGTGTACAACAGAGCTGCTCATGGTATGCTGCATGATGATCACATTGTCTTTGCTTTGTTACTGAGTTGAATACACCGGAAGATTGACACAAAGTTGGTTTGTTAAGATTCCCAATGCTCTGATTTAAGCTGCATAGATACGAATGTACAGTATGTATGTTGTGTGTATCTATGTACTGTATACTTCTTATCACACACTTCAGTGTTTGTTTAGAAAAGATATTTTTCAATATTCCCTTAATCTGTAGTTATCTTACCAGTGTGTGCCCAACTAATTGTATTTGAGTAATTAATGTTGGTTTTGCATTTTTAACACCTATACTGTTGAATCTCGGATGCAGTCTATGATATGGTAGGAATAGTGGTTTGCAATTGATTTTGTTCAGTACCTTTCATGTATGGATTGAAACAGTAGGTCATGCATGTACTTTGTGTGTAGATACATATGACTCCCTGTCCTGTATGAGTAGGTTATGCCTGATTGTAAGTAGTGTTGTCCATCTTCAGACTTGTTATGTTGGTTACTATGATGTACATACATATCATCTTAATTTTGTTTCTTACATTAAACAGAGAACACGACTACAATGAAGAACTTGAATATTTGCTTTTCAGGAGAGATGCACTAAGAATAGGTGACCAGCAGAAACTATCCTGAACTTTCTTCAGAACAAGTAAGTTTAATGTAGCATGTTGCATTGAGGGTATAGTGTGCCCACATCCATGATTTGAACACAGTTCCCATGATGTAAATGCTACATGTTTCCATTAATCTTTGCTCAAAATTTATATACGTACATAGCCTTACATGTATGCATGCTACATACTTATAGGTGTACAACTGTAGAATAGTGATTATTGATTATCTTTGGCAATCAATTATCACTTTATTACTGCTGTAGCACACATAGGCAGGCTATAAGTACCAATATGGTGCATACTGTTAACACAACAGTATCACTATATACTACATATGTATATCTCATTTTTTGACTGTACATATGTATTCTCCTGTATTTACAGGTTGGTTCAATGTGCCACCTTGCTGAGAGTGTTAGAAGTTTTACCGGTCTGAAGGACTTTGCTTCTGGAAAGCAAGTTAGTGTACACTTTGTGATTGTAGAATGTAAGTATTAGTTATGTCTCTTCCATAGACGCCCTCGGTTATTAATTGAAAGTGTGACTGTATTATTATTAGCTGCACACCCTGTGTGGAAGGGACATAACTAGCTTGTGTCATATGATGGCAATTTTGTTATATTGCTCCATTGTTCGCTGTTGCTGATGTTGTTGGTGACAGGAAAATGGCTTGATCAGTTAATGGAGAGAGTGATGCATCATTAATGACTTAATAATTGCAAGTGTGCTGTAGAGGTTTTATAAACCACCTTTTCCCTTTGATTTACCTGCCTACAATGTCACAAAATATTCTAGTACTTTCGTTGTACAATTTCATTATGACATGCCTACTTCTATATTGCTTAGGACTTCATAAATTGGCTGAATGAAACCACACCTGAAAGATATGCGCTGACTTGTTGGAGGGGTGATAATATTGTTAAGTAGTTAGTTTCGTTTTTTCTAAGTTTCCAGTATTAACAGACATGTCTGCAGTACTGATGAGTATATGAAACTTCCCCATTGATTCTTGTAAACATAGTATCAAACAAACTTCAAAGTAGAATTTGATGGAAGACACTTACAATGTCACATGTATTCTCTAATTTCCATGTTCCTCATTTATAATGTCAACACAATCCTATTTGTGTAAAACATAATTTGCATCAAATGTATTATTTTTACAAGCTGCTGTCATGTCTATAATGTGTGACATTTATGCACATACATCTACAAATTGAGAGATTAAGTGATGTGGTCATAATGTATGTAACACTCCATCTCACAGGTGGGTAATGCTCATGCAAGAATGTACACCTGGCACCTCAGTGGCTTGTGCAGATGGAAAAGCAACTGCACTCCGTAACACCTCATGCAGCATTCAGACTTTTCTTCCCTATCAACACCAGAGTATGTCACTTCTATTGATTTTTGATATTGCCATAGTCAAATGTATCACATGTGCTTACATACGTTCATGACACATCTGAATAAGTTCCTGTAAACCTGTTGTGAGTTTCACGTATTGTGACCTTCTAGCCTCCACCTGGAGTGAAAGCCAATTTGTTGAGAAAGTTCAGTACTGTATCAACATCCAGGATGTCTAGGGTGAGGAAATATCCCATCACTGCATCAATGTATCAATATTCTCATATGCATCACACATCTGTTGAAAAAATACTTCAAGTTCTCATTATTATTGTTTAACAAATGATTTAGCGACCTGTCCATCTTTTTGTTTAGAGTCCCAAGTGTTTTTCACATCTGTACAGTTCTAATATGTGATTTGTGATTTAAAACTACATCCAATAATGAGAGTAATTGTAGGATTACAGGTCTACATTCTTTGAATGTGGTATGCATCCCTTTGTCCTGTTAGGAACCTGCTGAAATGTCCAAAATGTACTAGTCTTTATTTTGGCTTGGATACATGCAATTATTCAAGAACAATTGCACTATGTCCCTTTGGGATGGGCTAAGAAGTATGCATTCAATGAATCCGTCTTGAAGATGTCTTGCGACACACTTGATGCTTGGTTGTATATGGCCGCACAGTTATGTTATGTCAGGCACACTATTTCTGTAAGGTCTTCATTGAAGAAGAAATACGTAAGTACTAATTTGCAGTATTATTGAATTTTAAAATTTGGTGCCACACAAAGTTTTTGTCTTACTTGCGTATGCAGGGCCGTTCCAATGTTCCACCTGAGAAGATCCCATGGAATGCTCTGTGCACATTGCTGTCCCAGTGCATATATGGTGGTCGTATAAACAATTACTTTGATCAGGTACTGAATGTCAAGATAATACAATCTACATAATATTATGTACGTAGTAGTTGAATTTTGCTGCACACACATATGCATGCATGCACACACAAACACACATGCATGCACACACACACAAATGCACATAAATGCAGACCCACATGTACATGTACACGCACACACACATGCACACGCACACACACACATACACACACACACACACACATGTGCATCCACACACACAAATGCACATACGTAAACACAGACACACACACATGTACACACACACACACACACACACACACACACACACACACACACGCACGCACACACACACACACACACGCACACACACACACACAGTAAATATTAATGTGGACACTAGCGTACATGCAGATTCTGAACTTTATCTTATGTTCTTATGTTAAAGGCACTCGAGAGGAACTCTTAGCAGCCATATTTATTGTGAAAACCAGCTAGTTTTGTGCCTGTAATATGCATAAACAGAGTACGTACATTCAGGTTTGTCATATTAGTGGGATTCACTTGATTATATAAATTTGTGCAGTGAATTCGTTTTTAAGTGAGGTACAGTACATGTAGTTGTTTTACGTTCTGAGTTTGCTTAGCCTTACAGTTGGATGCATCATACTCATTATACTTCTATAGAAACTCTTGTATAACTTTGTACATCAGCTATTCAAGTTCACATTCTTTAATATAATATTCATCACATGTACTACCGTCTTGCAAGGCTTTTTCCTTCTGCACATGTATGTACGTAGATACTGATACATCTATGTCCATACAGTGAATTTTACCTCTGTCCACTGCCAATAGTGCAAAATTAGCTGCTTGACGTATACTGGCAGTAAACACAGAATGGACATCATGCACCTTCCATGTGTCTTGCCTGTTACAATCTTTGACGGTGCTCAATGATTATGGGCCCCAGCTCATACTAAAATGATTTGGGCCCCCTGGCTTATATCGCTCAGTGATTTGAACCCCTTTGCAGTTCTGTTTCAGTATCAGTAGGGCTCCATCCCACAGCAATTTGTTACTCCCTTTAATTTGTTTCAAGAGCAAAGAGGCTAGTACTTGAATTCAAGAATTCACTGTACATTGACTTTGTGTTTTTACATCTAGCTTTTATTAATTCAGCATACACCTCAGGTTACAAGTCTCATGTAGTATGCTGCATTGCCACATACAGTGCTGTATGAACACAGTGTTACTGATTTATGATGTGTATACTTGTGTTTTCCTGTCAGGTCAGATTCTCCAAACAGCCAATGATTCTGAGAAGTTGAATGATTCGGCCACATCCTTACTGCTCACACTCCAACGGGAGGTTCTCAGAACCTCTGGTCGATGGAGAGTGGTAACCCAGGACATGAGAAGAAGTCTGCTGAGGGTGGAACAAAGGATGTGTCCTACGAATACCAAACATGGTGGCTGGTACTGATCTAGCAGACAAACCAACAAGTAAGTGAGGGTGACTCTATACAGAGGAGGACATGTACACACATATCAACATTTGCACTTGTGTGTTTGATGGTTTCTACAGTGTACACATGTCTAGTATAAATGTGTTTGTGTGTGTTGTGTGTGTGTGTGTGTGTGTGTGTGTGTGTGTGTGTGTGTGTGTGTGTGTGTGTGTGTGTGTGTGTGTGTGTGTGTGTGTGTGTGTGTGTGTGTGTGTGCATACTTGCATACGTGCTACTATCGATATGTATACATGATTTACAAATATAGGTTGCATGTGCAAGTGTGTTGTGTTTATGTGTATGGAAGTGTGTCAGTATTCTGTATGTGAAGTACAGTCATTCATGTCTTGCTTACGAACCATGCAGTCCATCGACCAGTCTCTGAAACACTTGTCACTTGATTCAGCTTTGTAAAAGACAAGGAAAGACAGATCGATGCTGCTTCTGTTCTGGTTCAAATAGCAACATCTTTCTGAGTGGACAGTACATACAACATGGTGAACCAGTACATGAGAATATACAGATAACATGAAAAACACACTGACCAGTGCATTCTTGCTGATAGTTGAGACAAAATTTGAAACTGCCTTGTCACCATCAGCATCAAGTTTTGTCATTCGAAGAATAGAGGGTGACATGTCTTTTAATAGGGAACAATTAAGTTTGAAATTTAACGGTGTATGATGTATTACAAAATGAAGCTTGGAATTAGTCTGCCGTAGCTGACCCTTGATCTGCCATTTTATTTTGTTGAGGTAGTGGCGATGTACCCATTTCAAATTTAAGGTTTACCCCAATAATGTCAACAGGAATAAATGGGGACTTACAGGGACGAAATGTCTCAACAGTCATCGATCAAGAATGCACTGGTATGTTTTCAGATATTATCCATATATTGGCATGTACTGGTTCACCGTGTTGAATGTACTGTCCACTCAGGAAAAGAAAATGGTATGTCCCACTACTATTATCAGAGTTTCCCCCAAAGGGGGGTACCAGGGCACTCCCCCCTTTATTCTTTGTTCTGTGACAACAATTTTTTGTTAGAATAAAGATTTATAATATTATTGTGTTAAGCGTTAAAGCAATATTGATAATTATACATCAAAACATTCATAGTGACCCCTCCCCCCTCTTTATTTTTTTTCTGGGGAAAACACTGCTATTATCATACATACGCATATTATGTAGTTTTCTCGAGGAGTATAGTATTGGTGTTTATGGTATGTGCTGCTAGACTGCCCACTAATATGTGCCATAAGATGAGTAAAGATTGGGATAGTCTACTGGGAATAGCGATTAACGCCTTTTCCACCAATCAGATGTACATGTTAGCCCTTAGCAGGTTCAAGTTAATAGCCATCATGAATTTGTTCTGTTTATGGACACTAAATTATTATGCTACGTTCGTAACATTCTTCCATTATCCTATGAACAACAAAAATGTGCATGTCAAAGTGGAGTCGATGAAGTCAATGTAGAGTGTCTAATTTTAGAGAGAATATGGTATTTGCAAATGGAAATGGTTTAGTGTAGTATCCAAAGTAAAGTTCAACTGAGTGATAGTTTTGAACATTATCTCTCTTAAGTTATTATTGACCTAAAACATTTAACACCTTTATCCAACGTGTGTACAACAGTGAATAGGTGCAAATCAATCCTTTGTGTTTCTAGTTTCCATTGGCCTGTTGTTTCCAACACTCACCTTGACTAAGTACTGTATGGTGTTACATATTATACTATTATTAGTAAACACAACATCTACTTACACCTTTATGTCAGTTAAGTGTACCAACTATATAGTGATTAAAATTATATTCCAAACTGAGTATTGTGCTTACATTCAGGATATATTTAAGTGCATGTGTGCTTTGAACTTCAATAATGCTCTCAATTATTGGCAGCTTGTTACAGAGTACCATCCTAAGCAATAATTGATGTGATCCTGACATCTTCTACATCTGTAAAGGTTTGTGAGTCACTCTTGATGCCCTTTGTGATGAGATGCAACTTTAACAGTATGGTGCGTAATACCATGTACCTGTGTGCACGCGCCCGTTTGTGTGCACTTGTGTGTGTGTGTGTGTGTGTGTGTGTGTGTGTGTGTGTGTGTGTGTGTGTGTGCACTTGCGTGTGCATGTGTGTGTGTGCATGTGTGTGTGTGTGTGTGTGTGTGTGTGTGTGTGTGTGTGTGTGTGTGCATGTGTGTGTGTGCATGTGTTCAAATATCTGTGTTAGTTGCACATTTACTATGCTATCGTACTCAAAATAATTGTTACTGAAATTTGTCAATTGATTGCATCCCTAGCAACTCACTGTTCAAAAATGCTGCATTATTTAGTAAGTAAAGTTATAGTTGCCATCCATTGTTAATGACCCGTCTTACTCAACAGGTTATGATTTCATGTTTGTAAATTGTGTATATGTAAATACCCTTGATTGTCATATTGTACATAGATTTGCTATTCAGCATGTGGGAAAATGATGTGTTTAGGTAGTCTGAAGAACACTTGTAATTGCCAAGTTGTATTTTTGTCAAGTTTACTAGACCTTGAAACAACTCACTATGAACTTGTGTGTCAGCATAATTACGGCCGCCAACTATTGCTCTCTATTTTGCCTTTGCAACACACACCACGTACCTACATACTCACACCCTGTACCTGTGTATGCTGCACACCCACATACACACCCATGCACACACCCATGCACACACCCACGTACACACCCTGCACACACCCATGCACACACCCATGCACACACCCACGTACACACCCTGCACACACCCATATACACACCCATGCACACACCCACATACACACCCATGTACACACCCACGTACACACCCTGCACACACCCATGTATGCACCCAAATATACTCACATACACTCATTCATAGGCATGACAATGGTTGTGTGCTGCTGAGGTCAAGTCAACCCAAGGTTGGATGGTTCAGCTACAGGAATGCCTATGACGAGAAGCTGCTACTGGAGATATCAAGATCCTGTGATTGGCACATGACTACCTCCGGTAATTGCTCCAATGGCAATTCTTGGCCTCCTTCAATAGTGAAGAATGGATCCAGTAACCATTTGGAGCAAACATGTCAGAGGAGGCTGCTCATCTTTGATCTGAGGGCTTACATGGCCTGTCTGGGGAATAGGGCCAAGGGCGGAGGTACCGAGAACCCAGGTCAGTGTATACGTATGTATGTATGTACGTATGTAGCAGCAGTATGGAGGGGGGCTGTGCTTGGTGAGTGTGTGAGTGCATATGTAGCTACATACGTACATTCTCTTGTCTTGTACATATTGTCTGCATGTTACTGTATTACTCGGAACCCAAGTTTTGAGAAGGTCTTTATGCATTTTACAGTTTAGTATTCTACAAACTGATTGTCACTTGCACACACACTGATGCACACATACACACGCATGCACATACGTACACTCAAAACACACTGCCCATTCTACGTACATGTTGCACTGGTTGTACATGGTATTCCCCATCCAATTCATCCCTGCAGACAACTACACCAACTGTGTTGTACAGTATAAGGGACTTGCCAACATTTATGATGTCTACAAAAGCTTTTCAGATCTTAGATTACTGCTCACAACAAACCCTCCAAGGTAGGTCATTACACACAATTAAGTACTTGTGTAGCCACAGATACGTACATATGTACTTATATATACGTATACATATATATATATACATATATATATATATATATATATATATATATATATATATATATATATATATATATATATATATATATATATATATATCTGTTTACGTACGTACCTTATCAGTATGTACAGAGTTCGTGTCACAGGTTAAATTCTACACACACTCGAATACAGACTCTACTTACGTATGTTCCTTACAGCTTCCTGTCTTCACTGGAGAACACAAAGTGGTTGTTGTACATATCTCAACTGTTGGCTGTGTCCCTGGATGTGGTAGCGACTCTGGACAAGGAGGAGCTCCCTGTCCTGGTCCACTGCAGTGATGGTTGGGACAGGACTCCACAGGTGGTAGCGCTGGCCAAGATCATCCTCGACCCACACTATCGTACCATCGAAGTGAGTACATGTGTTTCCTATCTGCTGCACGTATCAGTATGTTCACAGTGATGTACGTATGTACTTGTATGTATGTACTTGTATACTTCCCCCTTTATGTACTTGTATGTACATACATACGTATGCACACATGTGGATGTAGTTCACACATTTGATAAATTGTGTGTGGCTGATAACCATGGTAACAACAACTATAGTATTGACAGGGTTTCCCCCAAAGGGGGGGGGCACTCCCCCCTTATTCTCTGTTCTGTGACAACATTTTTTTGTTAGAATAAAGATTTATATTATTATTGTGTTAAGTGTTGAAGCAATATTGATAATTATTCATCAAAACATTCATAGTGACCCCCCTCCCCTTTATTTTTTTTCTGGGGGAAACACTGGTATTCACGTGTATTGCAGCAAGGAGTGTGATTCTCTGTACTGTGAAACCTTCCTAGAGTGTCCATTCAGTCATTTTATGTTGATATATTGTGCCTTGGAACCTGCAAGTCACAGTTTGTGTGAGCGTACGTACATATACATATGTACATACGTATGTATGTACGTATGGTATATGACTCATTGTATAAATACATCATCTGTACCCCACAAGATATTCTATTGTATACAGACTTTCTTTATAAGAAATGCTGTTGTGATAATGTGTGGTAGTTGGGAAGCTCAGTAATAGGCTGGTTGTATAGCATTGTTTGCTGAGCTCTGACGATGCCTATGTATGTACAATGCTTTGTTTGTGTAATGTTCAATTGTTTATATTCTCACCACTTGTTTCCTATTCAAAACAACATTTCAGGGCTTCCGTTTGCTGATTGAGAGAGAGTGGCTCTCCTTTGGGCACCCCTTTGAAAAGAGGTGCAATTTTGCTTTTCAAGATAAAAAGAGCCCTATCTTCCTTCAGTGGCTGGATTGTGTCCACCAGTTGCTAAAGCAGTGTCCTTGTGAATTTGAGTTTAATGAAGATTTACTGGTTAGTGATTTGTTTGTTTTGTGTGTGCACAATGCCTATATTATGCATGTACATACACACTGTACATATATGTGTATGGTTGGTTTGGAGGTATGAAGAGTTCCTATGAACAGCACAAATATACGTACAGGTCCTTAGGCATCGTAGGATTCGTACACAATCACACACACCCCTCGGGATTCTTAGCTACCAATATATGCGTATTCTAACCATTTAAAAACAATCCATTCCCTCGTCAACGGCCACAAGCAGGTTTCTGAAGATACTCAACTCGGTATCATACCAACATCGATTTGCTTATCAAATTGGAACCCCTCTCTTAAATCCTGCCTACAGGCCTGTTGTGTAACATGTCTCATTTGTAGGTACCACATAGTACTGTATATCATGTTCCATACATTTCCACTGTACGTATACTGTACCTATTATGTATGTACATATGTATGTACATGTATGATGTTTATGTGATCGCCAGTTAAACAGACATACATGTATGTACACATCTGCATACGTAATACATACAGTACATATGTATGCAGTACTACATGTACGTATGTTTGTATGTGTGTTCATCTGGTGCATGTGTACTGTTGTGTAGCTGTATCCACTCACAATGTTTTGGTTTGCAGCTGTTCCTGGCCAACCACTGCTACTCCAACTTGTACGGTACTTTCACTGGAGAGTCAGAGAAGGAGAGGCAGGACCACAATGTCTACACAAGGACCAAGTCTGTATGGTCCGCTTTGTAAGATAATCAGATGATGTTTATAAATTTCGTGTACTCAAAATCAATTGGCAAGAAGGTGTATACGTACGTACATATGTACTGTATTGTAGTGTTTGCACCTTCTTTTGATTTAAATGGATTGTAATATACGTATGTATTGTGTATTGTGTTTTAACATTGTACATACGTATGTACTGTATTCATGCTATGTATACGTATGTATGTATGTATCAGAAGTACTGTAGTTCGTAATATTAGATTTTTATTAAAATTTACATGGGTATTTACTTCTTTATGTACCCCGATGCGTGGGCGTTTTCAATAAACTACAAAAGCGCCGACAGGAGTACATTCGCGATGTATTGGGGTACATTTGTGATGTACCCCAGTTTTTGTAAGTGGCATTATTTAATCTAACAAGCGTCAGATAGTTACTGAGCGAACGACGAAACTCACCGAACCCACGAGCCTCGGAATATTTTCGGAACGAACAAGGGAAACTTGCCAAACCCACGAACCTTAGAATATATTTACCGAACGAATGAGGAAACTTGCCGAACCAAGAGCCTTAGAATATCTACAGAACGAACGAACGAACGAAATAGGAAATTGACCAAAACAACGAGCCTTAGAATATCTACAGAACGAACGAACGAACGAAATAGGAAATTTGCCAAAACAACGAGCCTTAGAATATCTACAAAACGAACGAACGAACGAAATAGGAAACTTGCCAAAACAACGAGCCTAGGAGTATTAATTTTACCGAACCAAAGAGGAAACTTGCTGAAACGAGCCTGAGGATAAAATTTACCGAACGAACGACGATTGCTGCAGTGTTATTAGGCCTTCTTGCTGCTCTTCGTTGAAAACCTCAATCGATAGGCTACCAGCCCACACAAATGAATGTGCCTACGGGGTATAACTACTACATGTAAACATTTGTGTATGTGTTCTATGCATCTTAGAATACATGTAGTAGTTATACCCCGTAGGCACATTCCCTAATATACGAATAGCTCCCTTGTATAGTTTAGCACTTGTAAAAATTATACGTACATACATACATATGCTATGTATGTACATTGTAGCTGTGTGTACACTTTTGTATATGTCACTGTGTGTGCATCTCTTCTGTATATGCCATCATGCGGTATATACTTCGACTACAGGAACCCAGTCCCACTTTTAATAGTTGGGAAGAAGTGAACAAGGTGGAGGAGGCTGTCAAATGGGTCCCGGACCATGCTGTCAACTCTTGTATGAACTGCAGCACAGTCTTCTCCCTCTTGAGACGAAGACATCACTGCAGGTATATACGTGGAGCACATATGTGCGTGTATGCAGTACTTATTGTAATGAGCTCATTGTATGTGTTGTACCCTATGATGTGGTCTGTTCTCACTTCAATCATGTCATGTTTGTCTCGCTAGGAATTGTGGTGGTGTGTTCTGCTACGATTGTGCCCATCACTTCATGCCCGTGGAGTCGGAACTCCTCAATAAACCCGTTCGTGTCTGTGAGTGCTGCTTCAATAAACTTGATGGACACCTCAGAAAGGACAACAATTCCACGGACAGCTCTGAATCTACTAACAAAGACATCTGACTCTCTACTTTGTATTTCTATCTTTGACAAGTATTACATTTGTACTGTATGTACATTAATTTAGTATTTTGTGTATAATTTTGACCGTACATGTTTACTGTTTTAGTCTTGATTATTATAATCAATAAAATTGTATGTTTGTGCATGTGTGTACAATTAAATAAACCTGATCTGATGTATAGCATACATTCATGCACATACATACGTATGTGCTGTACATACATACATTAAGTGCGGAGTTACATGCATTAATTGTACCACTTGCACTGGGTGCTGTAGAGGTCTTATACAAAAAATAATGACTGTGAATAAAATTAATGTACAATTGCTTGAAGATACAAAAATAAAAATAGAATGTCATTTTCTCAATCTTCCCCGTAACAACAGGAAAGTCCATTATTGTTGGTGGTAAGTTTGAAGATTTTGAGACGGAGACTCACACAAACACAGTATCGCCAGCAACTAAAGGTAATTTTGAATACTTGGTCAGATACATGTACATAAAAATTTAATATTAGCATAACATATAATATGTTGATATAAATTTTTACCATACACTGATTCGTAGATAACAGGTCTGTCTTTTGTTGTGGTATACATACACATAGGTCCAACACCATGAGACTATAAGTCACTACATAACTACTTGTACTTTAAAAGTACATTGTACCTACCTATGGTTTTGCTCTTGGGATTTCTTGCCTCTGAGGTCGATTAATAGTAGCTGTTCTCAAATATTGTAAATGGATACCTGTGGGGTAAATGACAAAACCAAATGAGCACATGTACGCTCAGGTTCCACACAACATCAAGTACATTGCCTGTGTAACAGGGTTATAAACGAATATAAATTTATGGTACAGGAAGTACACAGCAGAAAGTACAATTCTGTAACATAGACTAATATTGTAGGAAATTACTATATTAGCATATTATGTACACCTTTAAATTCATTTCACAACAGACAATTTCTGCTGCTGTAAAAACCAATGCTATCAAGAACTTGGTAATAACATTCAAGCACTTAGGGAAGCATTTTGGAAGAAGAGAAGAGACCAACAGCGGCAATTCTTACTAGATGCCATGATTATGTCCAACTCCAACCAGGTGATTAGTAAATTATGTGACAATAATACAATATGATGGTGTCAGACAGAAACATGAAGCTTTTGACACCTACATAGTACATACATACGTACATAGGAAAGAAAGAGAATTATTTCTCAGGTGCCTAGGCTAGAGCTACAAGCTAACAGTTCTGTACGTGCATCTCTCAGCTTGACCCAACACAGCCATATTTACACAAGACTAATATTAATACCCTGTTTACATGGACCCAGTTAAACTTGGCCAGCACAGATATGACATCATTGTCCTGGCTTGGCCTAGTAATAATTGGCCACTGCAAATGGGACTGAACCAACCGCAACCAAGCTGGCCCACTTGGCAACCAAGCTGGCCCACTTGGCTCTGCACAGAGAAGTGAGCTGGCCAGTCCGGTTGTGGTTGACCTGGTTGCAAAAACTTCATGTAAGCAAATTTGCTGTTTCTGTCGTAGTTATTGTACTACTTCTATCAAAACAAATGACAATATTGATACCTTGATACCTTACATGAGCACTTCGTGATATTTTGGGCGTCTTTATCTCGTACAGCCGCATTTCGCTGACATTTTTGTCAAACTATGTTCTGGACTGACAATGAGGTATTCTGTCTAATCAGCATATGGTCCAATTAGGAGATTCAAGGGTTATTGAAAAGTTGTAGCCAAAATACAGGGATATTCGAATGCATCTCAAGGTAACTGGGGGTGGCCGGTTTCTCCAAGTCTGCCTCTCCATGCAAGGAGAAGCTCAAGAAGCTTATAATTATAATAATATTCATGATGATTGATTACTATAAAACCATGAAAAATTCAATATTGTCAAATCTAGTCCATGGCCCATTTAATAACGGGAAAGCCATATAATTGTGTATAAATGGGGCCAGAAAAAACCACAGTCCCAGGTCATCAGCCCTGACCCACACTTAAGTGGTCCTATGGAAATGGAGTTTTTAGTTCAAAGTTGCACTTATTTATGCTGTGTCAATTTATACCAATTCTTAGGCAGTTGGAGTAAAATATACATATTTCAATCATACAAACATTACTTTAAAAGTTTGTGAATCATTCCAGGATCTGCAGACCTCAGTTATGACATTCTATTTGAGAGGTGTAAAAGTGTGCAGAAAAGCATTGAAGGGGATCTTTAAGGTTTCTGAGAGACGTATGAAGACTGTTGAAGCGTTATACAGTTCAACAATTGCTACAACTATGTCATATGGAAGAAAGATTAGCCAGAAGAGGACAATTGCTTATGGATGGTTCAGCAAATTTGTGGACAACTGTGGAGACTACATGCCTCACAATGGATCTATTCACCTTCCACATACTTTGTCAAAACAGATGATTTACCAGACGATGAAGTCTCAACTTACGCAGCAGGGACTTTCAACTGGGTATGTCACGTATACATTTGCGTCAGTATATACAGTGGGATTGTCATGTGTTTATGTACAGGGGGTGTGTCATGTGTGTATGTGTATGTACAGTGGGTGTGTCATGTGTGTGTGTGTACAGTGGGTGGGACATGCATGCATATGTATGTACAGTGGATGTGTCATGCATGCATAAGTATGTACAGTGGGTGTGTCATGCATGCATAAGTATGTACAGTGTGTGACTTATGCAGTAATGTACATGTATATGCAAGTCACCACAGAATATAATATACAATTTACATGTTTGTATTGAACTTGTCTGCTCTCTCAAACTGGATAAGGTGGGGCGGAGGGATCACTCTTTGGTTCGAGGTAGGGAGGAGGTGGGTCCTTTTCAACATTGGGAAACTCATCTGCATTCCTTAAGACTACTCCATATGATGGTGGGACTGGTTCATCAGCTAAAACGGAATCTTTAGGGAGCGATTCCTTCTCACTCTCAACAGGTTCTGGTCTCGTATTGTTACTTCTTATATCGTCACTTCTTCTTGTAATGTTAGTTTGCATATGGACACTGCCAGCTCCGCGAGAAAGTTGCTGCTTGTCTAATGATAGCCGACGAGAGGAATGAGTCATGTGCCCTCTCAGCGGTTGGTCCTCTCTGGAGCAGTAATTATTGGAGTGATTAACCCGTGCTGAATATGGTGTGCCATTCTTAGAAGTGGTAGTAGTTGTGGGGCTGGGGGATGCACCACTGGGCTGGCTGACCACTGGTGTAGACAAGTGTAATTGTGGGTGTTCAATACGATGTGTTTGTGGGTCAGCCGTCTTACTGGGGCACCAGACAACCTGGTTCGAGAGCCATACACACAGGGGGACACTTGGTCAGGCTCATCGAACACCCATGGGGACACTTTTTCCTACAAACCAGCACTGGGAAAAACTGCAGAGGATGATGCCAAAGATCCCTATCACCAGACCCAGGACCATACCAACAGTACCACCAACATTTCCACGGTCTTCCTCTGTGGGAGTTGTTACAGGACGCAGTGTTCCTGGTGAAGAACAAACAATACATTTGTACTTGAAAGGTTGGGTGAATACGTAATTAGTAGAGGACACACACACACACACACACACACACACACACACACACACACACACACACACACACACACAGTAGTGGTTCGGCCTTCAGAGCCTTATCAGTACAGCATTAATATTTTCACACAAGTGTACACGCTGGTACACACGCACACACACAAACATCAATATCACAATAGTATGTCTATACTCTGTGTACTCACACACACATGTGTAAACTGTCACAAATACACACATCCAAACATGTGAAATGACTGTGATTACAATAACTGCAAAAAGTAAATTCCAACACAGCACTGACTGTTTCAGGGCACACAAACACACACACACACATACACACACACATACGCACACACACATACACTGACACACACGCACACACACATACCCACACACACGTACACACATACCCACACACACACACAGACACACACACACATACCCACACACACACACACACACACACACACACACAAATGTGCGAATGTGCAGAATCACAGATTTGCCGCTCCTTATATATATATACCCGCTGGACACTTCAAATTTCGCGCCATAATGACGTCAGAATATTGATCGAAATCCACTGCGTTGCCGTGTTGGCGAATACGTTATAAGATCATCGGAACGCATAACAAACGCGATCGAAAATTACATCGTAACATCCGAATACAACTCGATACAGCAATTTGAAATACATCATCGCAATCAGTACAGGAAAAGAAAAGCGAATAAAAAGGTAAAGTGACCCCGAACTGCCGACGGGGTCTGTTATTCCGTGTTTTCTGACTTGTCCATACATTTGAATAGAGCTCTCCCCTCACAGTAGCCACCTCCACACACACCAAGTGTGTCCGTTCTGTGCGTCTCCTTGAAGATCAAAAAAATCATTCAGCAGAGGAGTACACTTACCTCCTCCAAGGTGTCTTCTGTAGAGTAGTCATGGAACTAGCCGAAGGTCCTTTGGATGTCCTTCCAACAGAAAGCACTTGTACATCAGTCAAGTTCCTATGGAAGAACAGTCAGATTCTCCTGATGGAGTGCCTGAACAGAGTTAAAGTAGCCGTAACGTTTCAGGAGTCGTTCCTCCCCCCTCATCCCTGTGATGTAATGGAAATGACCCACGAATACTGATACCGCAAAGTCCTGGAATTGGTGAAGACGTCAATGAGGAAGGTGTCTGAAGAAACATTCTGAGAACACAACCACGATATCAGTGATGTGGTTGTTGGATTCCAGTGTCCCTGTGGTTCTCCGTTCTCCTACATTGCTGAAGAGGAGCACATGTCACTTTGCTGTGTGGGTGGTGAGATGCGAAGCATATTTCAGAAGCTTTCTCCCGATTAGTTGATTTGGTTCACACCTATCCAGACAAGTCAAGCTGAGGTTGTGATATTAGTTGTGTGGTGTGCGTGTGTGTGTGTGTGTATGTGTGGTGTGTGTGTGTGAATGCAGTGTATGCAATGTGCTGCCCTTGTGATTCACCTGGGTCCTCTCCTCCCTACAGTTAACCCTTCAGAATCACGGTCAACTGAGATATTATGTACTGAAGGAACTGAATTCATCTCAGAATGGTTAGTTTATTTGGTAGTCATGCAAATTTGCCTTGTGTGTGTGTGTGTGTGTGTGTGTGATATGTAAAGTGTTTGTACATATAGGACAGTGCAGGTATACACAGTATAATCATATAGTTGTTTTCACTGATTCCATATTCTGTATGCGTATTATATAGATTTGTTGTATGATTGGGGTCAAGATCAAAGGAAAAAGTGTGCATTCGCAGCGTATACTGCACACTTTTTTCAATTAACACCAACAAAAGTGTGCAATATACCTAAGCGCCCAGTGTTATCATAACTGTTATCATAACAATTAGCTCTTGTCACTTTATTGTCTGGCTTCAATGGCTAGTATCTTCAGTACCGTAGGGAGGGAAAATTTCGCGGAAGAAAATTTCGCGAATTCGCACTGAAAATGCATTTTCGCGGTTATAATTTCGCGACTCGCTGCCTGTGATTGTGCGTTTTGTTCACGTTTTCTCTGTTCATTGACATCATAGTCGTTCACGTGTATCGTTAAATGGCTGATCACGGTGCCAACGGTACTATGGCGATCGGTGGGATCCTATGGCAGGAGGAACGTTTTCGATTCTACGTTCCGTGAGGGGATATCATATCTATAAGGAGATCTGCTCTCAGGGTAAATTTCGCGCAAACAAATTTTCGCGCTTAAAATTTCGCGAATTTGAGCCATTCGCGAAAATAGCGAAAATTTCTCCTCGCGAAATTTTTCCGCCATACGGTATACATTCATAGCGCTAATAAACCTCTTTCTATTTCTACGAATGGCAAACTGTGCAATCCTTGCCCACTGGATCGCAGCTCCAGCTTCTTTAGCGTTCTTAAAACGACCGACCTATCGGCTCTAAAAGGAAAGGCTAACAAAGAGAACGTTCCTCCTGAGAAAACGTTCAAATTCTTCTTTGATGGTGAGAAGCTCGAGAAGCTTGCAGGTCTCTTTGCCCGAATTAATTTCAAGTGAGAAGGCAGGACGGCAAGGAATACCCCCGCGTACGATCCATTAACTGCTTCTTGGCCTTCAGCGCCACATACGACTCACCGGGCCGGCCGGATAAAGCAATTAATCTTTTCGGCGACCCTGAATTTTCGATATTAAGAAAGCTGGAGAAGCTGCCGCATCAATCCCGTTGGGAAGAATTGCAAAGTTTGCCATACGAATAAGTGCCTACAACAAGCAAGTTATTATTATAGGGAGCTGTGCAATGGCTCTATATTGCACAGCTCCCTATATAATAACTATTACATACTGTACTGTATTTTGATTGCATGATATATATGGCCATGGACAAATGATGATGTAGTTACTTTAATTGTATATATTATTTGTAGGATCAAGCAGTGAGATTCCATTCGTTATCCATAACTGATAGCATTGGATGATTGTTTATTCTAGTTGCATCTTACAGCACAACATGTTATGCACCTGTTTACTTGTAGTATATAATATTATGTTATTATTGTCACAGTATTCGAATGGTGCATGTGGGACAATCATCCTGAAATATGAATCATGTACGTACGTAAATAAAAGTGACATGTACAGCTATTATAATATTATGTATATATATATACAATAATTTTTATACATTTGCATGCATATGTTCTTATATAATAATTATTATATTGATATGACCAGCACAATACTATAGATACTTGAACACCGAGTATCTATGACAATACTGACATGATATAAAGTATTAAAATTAGAGTAGACTGTAATCATAACAATAATATTAATGAGATTGGAGTAAGGTTTTTACTGAAGTGACAATGGATATCATCATATGTACATGATGCATGTGTGAAACTACATTTTATCAATAAAAAACATTGAGCATGCTCACATTGACACAACCCTGCTAATGTTAGTTAAAGCACCTGGAGCATCATTCTTATGTAACATGAAGTATCCTTGGACCTGAGCCAGACTGATGGGTCTCCCGATACTCACTGCCTCACCAGCAAACATCAGTACAGCTGCCTCCTCTGGTTGGTCAGGAAAGAAGCGGGAGTACATACACTGCAACTGGTGGGCCGTAGCATAGTCTATGCACTGCTTGTAGTCAACATGTCCTGGTCTGATCAGGGCAGCTGGATCAAGTCGCTCCAGGTAGGTGTCATATGTCGTCTTCATACTGGGATGGTCTTCTCTACTGACAAAGGCAGCATTGATGTCCTCCAGTAGGATGACACTCTGTTGAGGGGCAATGCTGAGAAGATAGTTGAGTTTATTGTCTGATAGTCCACAATCGCTGAGGTTCAGAACACATATGCTGTATTCCAACCTGGCCAATGCAGTGATGAAATTACTCTTGCCACACCCGGGTCAACCATAGCCTTAATATTCCTAAACAACCATTTTTCAGGGGAACATAGGAAAAAAAATAAAACACCCTGGTAAGCACTATAGCACACAGGGGAATCAACACTGATTCCTTGTGTTCTTCTGTTTTATAAAACAGTTAAGTGAACACAGCCTACCAAAAGAAGAACATAGTCAAACACAGTCACAATTAAGCTGGAACCCAGAAGAATGCAGTTATTGTAAGTTGTTGAAGCAATAAAGGCAAGCAATAAAATGATTTCAGACAATGCAATCAGGAAGTATAGACGATTATATGTGATGCTAAGGCAAAGTATTCCACTATAGGACCAAAGCAGCCATGTATGTTTTGGTGTTTGTTTTAACATGCCTAGTAACAGGACTTCTTGGGAATGTTTACATATGTTCAATATCCAATAGACAAACAACCTGGGTGAACACAGACAAACATGTACATTTAGATACATATGAACTACTTGAGTAAATACTGGCTAATACTGGGTTCAAGCCCCATGGCTGCCAGTTTTTCCCTTTTCTCCTTTCACCCCAGGCAGGTTGATTTCCAAACAAAACTTTAATAACTACCACACCTGCTTCTATAATCATCTAGGACTGAACATTAGATGAAGTGAATATGCATTGATTAGACTAGATGCAGAAATGACCATGCTGAACAAAGGTTGAAATAACAATGGTGAATACAAGCAAACACACCTGGGTGAACACAGGCAAACACAATGTAGTAAAAACTCAGGTAAACAGCTACATTTGTCATCATGTTAGAGAACTATAAAATTACCTGTGTGCACGAGCCAGTACATATTTGACTATAATAAAGTACACATACGTACCTATGTCACTGCTGTACAAAGTGGAAAAGTCCAGTTGTATGTACATAACAATATGATGCAGTCGTACAGAATGACATGTTACAACTGTACATAGTGACAAAGTTCATACATTTGTACACAATGATATTGTACAGTTCTATGCAATAACATGCTACTGTTGCACACAATAAAACTGTACAGATGTACATACGTACATACATAGCACATCACATGCAGAATGTACTAAAATTGGATCAGAGTACAACGTTTGTACGTACATACATAAGTATGTGTTCCAACGGACTGCCCAACTCAACACTAATGTTCCAACCGACTGCGCTACTCAACCCTGAATCTCGTGCTAATGTAAACGTGACGAGTCCAATAATACGCACAAGCTACTTGAATACTTTTGTACTCTAAAGGTAATGTAACTAGTTTGTGGGTCAAACATGGCATGTGTACACATGACAACTATTCATTCATATGTACATCCAGTGGGTAGTACGTGTAGGTACTCGTATCCTGGTTTGGGGGAAGTAGGATCAAATGAAGAATTGTACATATAAAGTTATTACACAAGTCATTTACGTAGCACAGGTCACCAGATAGGTTTCATTATTGGGATTAATTGTGTGAGAACAAGGCAGGAAATTGGTGAACACACTGTGGGTAACATAGGGTACAGTAAATACTCGTTAATCCGCCACACCTGGATTTCATACAATACGAGCAAATTATCACATCCACAGGTCCCCCTCAGTCCGAGATGATCCAGCCGATGAAGACGATAGGGAGAAACTGCGATCCAGTCCGGCCTACTAGACCGTCACATAAAGCGCCCGGAAGCGGACAAAGAAACGCTATGGGGCGCTTAGAGTAACACGGACAACTTGTCCTTCACTGTCAATCTATATATACGCCTTTTATATTATTTGTATATGCTATATACAAATAATACTAGTTGTGAACAAAGTTCAGAACCTCGCAAATAGATCTTGCATATCAAGATCTAGGATATGACGTAGTACAAATAATATAAAATACTATAATACTCATAAGTATTGCATGTATAAATTGTAATTATCTAGGTATATATCCTGAACGACCATGAATTCCATTGTATAAATTAAAATCAATATACCATACCCTATAGGTGCTATAGCTAATGGTGGGATCTGTACACATGGTCATGATCGAGGTGTCATTTTATATAGATGCTGCATGCAGGTCACTATAATATTATAGCATACGTTACCATAGAAACCTTTTTTCAACAACTTGTGTCATTTTGTCCACAAGTGTGAGGCACTCTTGGTCATTATGCTGGAAATACAATGCCAATCGTGATAAATAGGCCAGAGCCTCTGTTGTTGTGGGTGGGGATGGATCCACTTGCATCAAAGTGTCATCGTCATTGTCGTCATCATCATCATCATCATCATCATCTTTTGTGGATTGGCTGCATGAGGTAGATTTCTCCCAAATATCTTCATTTTCTGTTGGCATCTGTTCATCTACAGTAGAGTACTCTTCAGAAGTCATATTGACCTCCATACCACCATTACAGCTAGCAGTGTCTAGAAGTTGTTGTACAGTAGCTCGCAGTGTATCAACAGGATCATCAGCTTCAGGCAACTGAATGTTACTCCAAGTGAATCCGCAGTGAGCAAAGCACTTCATTATGGTTGATGGTTCCAAATCCCTCCAGTTGCTGGCAATCCAGTTGACAGCATGGAGCACATTCACCTGCTTGGAAAGCTCTGATGCAGAGCTGCATTCATCCATACGCGAAACAACATGGTTTAGTAGGCGCTTCCGAAAGTGTATCTTGAATGCTTTGATGATTCCTGCATCAAGGGGCTGCAAACAAGATGTAGTGTTTGCTGGCAAAAATTTAACAACAACATTTGACAAAGAAACATCACTGGCAACATGACTAGACACATTGTCCATGAAGAGTAGGATTCTTCTCTTGTGCATCTTCATCTTCAAGTTGAGGTTTCGGAGCCACTCATTGAAGCAGGATTTGTTCATCCAGGCCTTGTTGTTGGCCTTCCACTGGACTTGGAGCTGATCCAACTTGATTCCCTTGAATGCCCGAGGCCTCTCAGCCTTCCCAATTACCAGTGGCTTCAATTTTTCTCCTGTAGCACTGCAACAAAGTAGAACCGTTAATCGCTCTTTGCTTTGCTTTCCCCCTTTCACATTCTGTGTCCTCTGTGCAAGAGTCTTATCAGGTAGGGCCCGGAAAAACAATCCTGTCTCATCACAGTTGAATACGTCATCAGGGTGGAAACCAGACATGATGCCAGGAAGTCTGCTCTTAAAATCCTCCACAACAGAGCTGTCTACATCAGCACTCTCTCCAGAAATCTTCAATTGCTTGATGTTATAGTGTTTTTTCCAAGCGGATAGCCATCCATTACTTGCCTTGAAGTCAGACATCTCAAGCTCTTCTGCATATTGCAATGCTTTCTTTTGCAGTAGAGGTCCACTGATGGGGATGTTTTTGGCCCGTGCTTGGTTGAAGAAAGAGAAAACCATGTCGTTCAAGGAATCTGCTTCATGGTTCTTCGAGATACGTCGGCGCTTGGCAAAAACATTCTCCTCCCAGGCTTCTTCATAGTGTTTCCTCTTTTTCAAAATATCACTCACTGTTGTTCTTCCAATTCCAAACTGGGTGCTCAGCTGCTGCTGCGTGGGTTTTGGCTTTGCTTCACTTGCTCTGATAAGAACAATCTTGTCTTCTAACGAAATTTCTTTGACTCCTTTTTGCCATTATTATTAATGATTATACTTTATCACCTCATTTTACAACCTACATGAGGATAAGTTTCCGCGCGTGACCCGTTACACCAGGGTCCGATTATTGCGTCATACGTTTGGGGATACCGTTCAGTTGTATTGCGTAATTAAAGAACATGGCGCCCGCAAGCTCGACGGTTGATGAATGCAGAAACAATCGAACGAATTTACTCTGTATCTGAAAAATTGTCGGACTGTAGAGGTATTTTTTGTTCTGGGGACTTCAAAAGCAATGTCGGTTTTCGGATTAGGCATTTGTCGGATTAGGCAGGTCATTTTGTATTGAAAAAGTGTCCGTGCTTGAAATTTGGTGTCGGTTTAAGCATTTGTCGGTTTAGAGAGGTGTCGGATTGGACAGGTTTCACTGTATTAGAGTTTCTGGCCATATTCAGGTTCAATTTTCCGGGAACGGAAGCACGACAGCTGAAAAAATGGCTGACCAGGCCACGCAGTGGAAATCGCCGAATCGAACGATACCAAACACGAGGTACTTGAGGAAGCGCACGAATCGCAAACTGTCGCAAGGTAAACAAGGTAAATGACTACAATTGGGAGTACTGTAAGTCACTGAAAGCTTTTAGGTACAAATGTTGTACAGCAGGCCACGGCATGTGATGTGTTCTTTCTAAATATTACCGATTTGAAGCTGAGCATGTATCTTGAAAGGCGTAAAGTGTTTTACAGTGGTAAAAGTGTCTATATTTATTCGTTCTCTTCGAATAACAAATAGTTATAGGCCGAAGTACCGTTATACAGTAGCCTACGCCATTGTATAACATCAGTAGATAAATTTAGTCTACAAAGTTAGTCTCTACATTCGCTCCTGACAATACAGTAGATCAATTTATTGATACGATCGTCTTCTCATTTAATATGCAGATCGTAACGGTCCTCGCACACCGGAAGTATGACTTCATCAGCAATTATTATATAAGGCATACCGTACAATTAACACATATTTAATACACAATACTGAGAGTTTCCAATCCCGAGGTTGTAGTATCTATGGTATACCAGCCAACTCATTTGTCCTCATACAACCAACTCACGATTGCCAGTATCCAAGCAAACCACACGAAGTGGTTACTCACCATAGCATCAGCAGCACCACGGATCACGCCGTCATTCACTCCACAGTGGAAGTGGTTCCAGGAATTCCAACCCATTTGCGGGGTCCTAGCTAACCCATTATTCAACGATTGAGTGCCGCTTAGCACTGAGAAGACCAAGAAAACAAGGAAACTATCCATGACTTTTCCACAGAACGAGTAATACCGCAGTCTCCCAATAATCACGTGTTCAGACCACTAGCTCCCTCTCGTGAGATATCTGGCGCGTTCGAATCACATGACATGCTTAGAATGCATAATCGAGAACTCCCTTGTAACATGTATTGAGTGTGGTAACAATTTTTCAATGAATATACAATTATTAAACAAATTAAACGGAAAATAAACACACAAATACATATCGGATAAATTATTTCGAGCTTTGGAGACAATGACAGTGCTCCTCCAAGTTTTGTTCATGCAGTTAGATTTCACGTTATTATAACATTCTCACACCTATAATGATTATTGCGACAACAGGTACAGCACAAGATTCATGTATGCATGTATAATCAGCCAGCTTCAATTGTTATGTGTGCATACCTATGGTTAACAGTACTACCAGCAAAGGATCCTAAGGTTCCTTTGAGCCATCTATGGCCACTCATTTTGGAGTAAGTTTGTACATGACCACTCCATGAGGTGGTACAGAGCCGGACACTTTCCCTGACATCACTCCGGCATCCTTGAGGAGCCACAGGTCACGTGCCGAGGCCTGCTGAGATTAGAGACCAACACACACACACACACACACATGCAAAAACATTTTGCTACCAACACACGCATGCACACACGCACACATACACACATGCACACACACACATGCACACACATACCCACACACACACACACGCACACACACACACACACACACACATACCCACACCCACACCCACACCCACACACACACACAAATGTGCGAATGTGCAGAATCACAGATTTACCGCTTCTTATATACCCGCAAAAACATTATGCTACCAACACACACATGCATGCACACACGCACACATACACACACACACACACACACACACACACACACACACACACACATACCCACACACACACACACATACCCACACACACACACACACACACACACACACAAATGTGCGAATGTGCAGAATCACAGATTTGCCGCTCCTTATATACCCGCTGGACACTTCGAATTTCGCGCCATAATGACGTCAGAATATTGATCGAAATTCACTGCGTTGCCGTGTTGGCGAATACGTTATAAGATCATCGGAACGCATAACAAACGCGATCGAAAATTACATCGTAACATCCGAATACAACGCGATACAGCAATTTGAAATACATCATCGCAATCAGTACAGGAAAAGAAAAGCGAATAAAAAGGTAAAGTGACCCCGAACTGCCGACGGGGTCTGTTATTCCGTGTTTTCTGACTTGTCCATACTTGACTTTAAAAAATCAAAATCTAACTACCAATCACTCATTTGTGATTTACACCAGCTAGGATACAAGGCTACTCTGATACCAATTGAAATTGGATGCCTCGGCCACTACAGGCCTGATTTACCATCTTGCCTGGCAGCGATTGCCCAAACTTCCAAGATAACGACTCGACAAATGCTTGATCAAACATCATCCGACATTATTATGTCCAGTAAGAGAATATTTGACGCACGGCACTGTAATCTTTGGACTTGACTAAAAATCTTTTACCCTGTAACCACTCTCATTTTATATATTTCTTACATTCAATATTATTATACAATATTATTTCATTATATTATAAAATTCACCGTATCAAATTCTGTATATGTGTACTTCAACGTTAATTGTATTTACTGTCCAATATCATCAATATTAGTGTCCTTGCCAAGTAAATGTCTTTTTCTATAGACCAAATCTTGAGTTCTAGGACTGTTTGTTTCTTTGTATCCATTGTTGTCAAATTGATAATAATGATTCAACCCCCCTGAATAGAGCTCTCCCCTCACAGTAGCCACCTCCACACACACCAAGTGTGTCCATTCTGTGCGTCTCCTTGAAGATCAAAAAATCATTCAGCAGAGGAGTACACTTACCTCCTCCAAGGTGTCTTCTGTAGAGTAGTCATGGAACTAGCCGAAGGTCCTTTGGATGTCCTTCCAACAGAAAGCACTTGTACATCAGTCAAGTTCCTATAGAAGAACATCAGATTCTCCTGATGGGGTGCCTGAACAGAGTTAAAGTAGCCGTAACGTTTCAGGAGTCGTTCCTCCCCCCTCATCCCTGTGATGTAATGGAAATGACCCACGAATACTGATACCGTGAAGTCCTGGAATTGGTGAAGACGTCAATGAGGAAGGTGTCAGAAGAAACGTGTGACATTCGGAGAACACAACCACGATATCAGTGATGTGGTTGTTGGATTCCAGTGTCCCTGTGGTTCTCCGTTCTCCTACATTGCTGAAGAGGAGCACATGTCTGTTGCTGTGTGGGTGGTGAGATGCGAGGCATATTTCAGAAGCTTTCTCCCAATTAATTGATTTGGTTCACACCTATCCAGACAAGTCAAGCTGAGGTTGTGATATTAGTTGTGTGTGTGTGTGCGTGTGTGTGTGTGTGGTGTGTGTGTGTGTATGTGTGGTGTGTGTGTGTGAATGCAGTGTATGCAATGTGCTGCCCTTGTGATTCACCTGGGTCCTCTCCTCCCTACAGTTAACCCTTCAGAATCACGGTCAATTGAGATATTATGTACTGAAGGAACTGAATTCATCTCGGAATGGTTAGTTTATTTGGTAGTCATGCAAATTTGCCTTGTGTGTGTGTGTGTGTGTGTGTGTGTGTGATATGTAAAGTGTTTGTACATATAGGACAGTGCAGGTATACACGGTATAATCATATTATAGTTGTTTTCACTGATTCCATATTCTGTATGCGTATTATATAGATATACTGTACTGTATTTTGATTGCATGATATATATGGCCATGGACAAATGATGATGTAGTTACTTTAATTGTATCTATTTGTAGGATCAAGCAGTGAGATTCCATTTGTTATCCATAACTGATAGCATTGGATGATTGTTTATTCTAGTTGCATCTTACTGAGCAGCACAACATGTTATGCACCTGTTTACTTGTAGTATATAATATTATGTTATTATTGTTACAGTATTCGAATGGTGCATGTGGGACAATCACCCTGAAATATGAATCATGTACGTACGTATATAAAAGTGACATGTACAGCTATTATAATATTATATATATATTGGATATCATCATACATGATGCATGTGTGAAACTACATTTTATCAATAAAAAACATTGAGCATGCTCACATGGACACAACCCTGCTAATGTTAGTTAAAGCACCTGGAGCATCATTCTTATGTAACATGAATTATCCTTGGACCTGAGCCAGACTGATGGGTCTCCCACTGCCTCACCAGCAAACATCAGTACAGCTGCCTCCTCTGGTTGGTCAGGAAAGAAGCGGGAATACATACACTGCAACTGGTGGGCCGTAGCATAGTCTATGCACTGCTTGTAGTCAACATGTCCTGGTCTGATCAGGGCAGCTGGATCAAGTCGCTCCAGGTAGTTGTTAGTCATAAGCAGGATTCTTGCTTCTGTGGAGGCTACTCTATCCAGTGCATTCAGAAAACCACTCAGAGAGAGCCTACTCAGACCGTCATATGTCGTCTTCATACTGGGATGGTCTTCTCTACTGACAAAGGCAGCATTGATGTCCTCCAGTAGGATGACACTCTGTTGAGGGGCAATGCTGAGAAGATAGTTGAGTTTATCGTCTGGTAGTCCACGATCACTGAGGTTCAGAACACATATGCTGTATTCCAACCTGGCCAATGCAGTGATGAAATTACTCTTACCACACCCGGGTCGACCATAGCCTTAATATTCCTAAACAACCATTTTTCAGGGGAACATAGGAAAAAAAATAAAACACCCTGGTAAGCACTATAGCACACAGGGGAATCAACACTGATTCCTTGTGTTCTTCTGTTTTATAAAACAGTTAAGTGAACACAGCCTACCAAAAGAAGAACATAGTCAAACACAGTCACAATTAAGCTGGAACCCAGAAGAATGCAGTTATTGTAAGTTGTTGAAGCAATAAAGGCAAGCAATAAAATGATTTCAGACAATGCAATCAGGAAGTATAGACGATTATATGTGATGCTAAGGCAAAGTATTCCACTATAGGACCAAAGCAGCCATGTATGTTTTGGTGTTTGTTTTAACATGCCTAGTAACAGGACTTCTTGGGAATGTTTACAAATGTTCAATATCCAATAGACAAACAACCTGGGTGAACACAGACAAACATGTACATTTAGATACATATGAACTACTTGAGTAAATACTGGCTAATACTGGGTTCAAGCCCCACGGCTGCCAGTTTTTCCCTTTTCTCCTTTCACCCCAGACAGGTTGATTTCCAAACAAAACTTTAATAACTACCACACCTGCTTCTATAATCATCTAGGACTGAACACTGGCCAAAAACCAGTAAATTCAGCTGCGAGTTATGGGAATTCGGTCGGGGGAGGTTTTCTCTACCTATTTCAGTTGGATAAGTATGAAAACATCCCTGCATGTTCCCATATAGGTATAGGTTCCTATATAATAGTCTCACATTCGTAAATTTGGCGTAAACCATGGCCATTCACACAAGACCTAATGGGCAATGAGAAAGTATATTATATATTCAAAATTCGGCCATGGCAATTGACCATAATAATAAAATACATTACTATATATAGACCACCTCCTTTTGGATTCTGAATAAAAACTTGACTGTTTCTTTTACATTGAATCCCCATTACTAGTGGTCGAATTAATTTACGTGTTCTCAGCTATCCATGCCTAGCCATGCATGTGAATGATGACCACTTTGCATGCACCACAGTACAGTATTGATAAAAGATATGTACGAGAAATAACTTGTCGAGTACATAATATTATACGTATACACGTCCTTATACACAGATGAGTTTAAGGATATTATTATATAATAATAATTTCGTATTTACGTATGTGGACATAATTGATGACTTACTGTGAGATTCACATGCAATTAATGGCATACGTGATTTATAACAGCCTCTGCACATACAACTGCCCTTTGAACCTGCAACAGCCTATTTGATCTACAGATATTGTAAGATCTCATTAAAACTTGTGGAAGTTTCCAGACTGCAAATAAAGGGAAATTCATCTGATTCTGCAAACGCTGATTTCAAAAGTCTGAATCACTGAATTGAATGTATTTTATATTTCCCTTCTTTTTGCCGTCTGAAAACCTTCCAAAATAATGTATCAATATCATTGGGAATATTAGTGTCTGTATGAGTGTACAAGGGACAGAAAATAAGGTTTTCATTTAACGTTTTCATATTATGTTGACACTGTGTTTACATGCATGTTTTGAAAGTTTTTTTACTGATTTTGTTCTGCGCTGATATTTAATAATACTATGTGAAATTAACATTGTACCGTGTAATAAATACAGAATTGGACATGAGTTCATAACAGATACATAATAGGAGAAAACTTCTTCATAGCGAATTGTGGCCTATTAAGTGGGTGACACTGTATATTATACTCATCATTATATATCATTTATTTAACAGAAAAATTATACCCAAGTTATTGATGATACTATTATTGCACATGAAATTATTAATAGTTGCTGAGCTACAGCGTACATACACATGTAGTCCACTGGCTTTTCAGTTGTCTGATGCTTCCTTCTCAGCATACAATTGCATATCATATTCAGCTTTATAATCATCCTCATCCCATAAGTCAGATAGCTCATTCAAAACAGACTTTAAGTCATTACCACTTCTCAGAGGCTTTTGATGTTTCTCACTTGGACCTTCTGATCCATCAAAGTTAAAAAGATCCAGCAAAGATGATGTATCCATAGCAGCTAATGATGAATTGTCTTGACTCACAACCGTGCTGGCAAGGCTAAGCTTAAATTTTTGTAGGCTGTAAAGGTAAGTTAAATAATCATAATAAATGAAAAGTTGAAACAATGTACTCACGTACAGTACAGGGGGATTATACAGCTATTATTCACAATTTTATAACCACATATATTCACAATTTTATAACCCTGTTAGAATGAAATACAAAATTATGTTCACATATTAAGTTCAGCTGTCTTGAGACCTGCTAAGTGGTTGATATCATACAAGGCTTCTTCTATACTAAATTGAGTATGTCTACACAATACATGATATTACACAAGTGACCACATGTGCGCGCTGTTCAATAATGGATTTGCATGTGATCAGATGGGATCCAATTTGTTACACTACAGTATTACCTATTTGCATCCTTACATACATTTTATTTTATTGGATTACATTAGATAATGAAAGAACAAATGTAAAAAAAACTCCAACCACAAATGTAGCACATTATAGTCTGAATGATAGTGAATGTTGAACATTACTGATTACATAGTTTCAAAGGAGGCATGCCCTCCTCAGTTTTCAACATGATGGACTATATATGTATGTTTCGGTTTCCTGATAAAACATAAATGCATGCCAAATGTATGACACGGTATGCTCATACTTATCTTTCAATGAAGCTATACATCAAAGGGTGCTGTACACTGACCACATAATACGTAAACAACTAATAGTCATTGAATGTGTAGCTGTGTGTCATGTTTGCATATCCAAACACTAAACACATGTAGCTTAACATATACCCGGAATGAAATTGTATCTAATGATGCTGACCACAGAATTAGAATAAGCAGAATTCTTTAGGAATTAATAGGTTTTGAGAAAAGCCTTGATATCTGTAAATTTGCTACTATGGTACGGATCATGGAAAAGAGAACATTAACTGGTTAAAAGTTACCCTTTTCCATTAACTTTTATTGATGTTTGCTAACCATTAACCATTAGCGGATAATGGCTAACGGTTAACTGTTAAATTTTTGAGATGCAGTATCAATACGTACGTAGTTGTATATACATAGATTCGTCTCCCGCTATTCATTGGATTTGTTACTTTCCTGTTTTGCTCAAATTTGCTCACTTCGAAGGATACTAACAATCATGAAGAGTATGGCAAAGTTAGTGGTCTTCCTGGAACTTGTGGATCTTTCAATCTGATACCTGAAATGCTCCAGATATGCTTTAATTATTGGTTTGTAGTTTTAATGGAATTGTACTAATCTCTAATTCTTCAACTTCTGCTGTAGCAGATAGTGCAGACTCCAATTGTTGTTAACACTTCAACTCGGTAAATAGAATAACACCGATTCGCGGCTAAAAAGAGGCTATGGTCTAGCAGTTTTCAGGAAATTTTTAGTTTTGTTAGTTTCTATAGAGCTCTGCAATGTGTGCCGATTCGTAATTGTGAAGAAATTCACCTCTTTGTAGCTTCGCCGTAGCTCCATCGGCCCGTGCTAGTCCACAAACGTGTAGGTCAACATTGTTTAGTGTGGAAATCGCAATGAAGCTTGGAAACGAATATATCTGAACGAACGGTGAAAATAGTACGATATTCACCAATCCATAGGCGGAATAGGGACATAAGCGTTCACAGTAGCAATTTTAGGCAAAATTCCAGAACGACACCATTTTCGCACCAGGTGACAATCATTCTGTTCCTTTTGGCTGGCACTGTAGAAGATCGGCTTCAAGAGAATGACTAGGTAACTTGAATGTAGTTACAGAGGCTGCTAAAGGACTGTGGGCATAACAGGTTGAGATCAACCGTCTTCGTGTGCGAAGAAATCTTGTAGCGTACTGTATAACATCCTACCAACCTATGAATATGATTACAAACGGTTAACTGTTAACCGCTAACAGTTAACTGTTGGTGGATTTATGGTAACTGTTAACCGAAAAGCATTAAGTGTTAAAAGTTAATTTCGTTTCCTTTTCTATGATCCATACTGTACTGCCAAAAATAATAGTATTTATTACACACACATGCTATAATGTTCATATGTATGTACCTACGTATATACAGACACCCTTTGAGTGCACAAAATCAACAAAAAGTATGATAAATTAATAATAGTAAGTGGACACCTCTGAAGATGAATATAGTGAAAATGTACAGCATTGATTAATGATACACATGAAGTGTTACATAAATAGAATCAAGAGGCAAAATTTAAAGGAGCTCACTTCATAATTTTCTCTTCTAGTGTTCCCACTGTAATAAGCCGGTACACATTCACAACTTTCTTCTGACCAATTCTGTGACATCTATCCATAGCCTATTATAGACATACAGTACAGTGTTAGACATACAGTACAGTGTCTTGAACTCGTGATATTTAGATTGATGAAAAACACTGAACCTGAAGATCTTTAGTAGGGTTCCAATCATGCTCAAAAAATATCACAGTATCAGCACCAGTTAAATTCAACCCTAATCCTCCTACTTGTGTAGTAAGTAACAGCAAATCTATTGAAGGATCCTCATTGAATCTGAGAATGAAGGTAGAATGCATCACAAACTTGCATAATTAACAACTAATGACTGAATGCACATGGTACATAAGTACTAGCTATATGGTACACAAGCTACACCCTGATCAGGTTACCCTTCACTCTCAGTGAATCAGGATGCCCTTCGAATTAGGCCTGAGAGAATTAGACCTCTGAAAGTTCCTACAATTTTAACATGTGCAAGTCTTTAATCACAAATAAATAAGCTGTAAGTTATAGGAAAGGCACTGAAGTTCGTAGTTAGTTATAAGTAATTTTTAACAGGAGCATACACACATACCCATTGCCATAAAAGAAACCCTAATACATATGTACTGCCTGAAAAATAGTCACACAATGTCATACATACCTTTGTACCAATGACTGCCTTAGCTTTGGAGCAGTGGAGCCATCCATTCTTAAGTATGAAACAGCTGGCATATGCTTTCTGTATGCATGAATACTCAAATCACACATGTACATATGTACATATTCATCTTACAAAATCCACAGATTACCTCAAAAGGTCCTGTTCTATGATATCTATCATACTCTTCAGCTGACAGAAAATCAGAGCACGGTGCTGAGATACAGCAAGCCCACTTGGGTTGTCTTCTGCATCTAGTCCACAATTGAATCCACAATCACACAGTAACTGTCTGTTGGATAATAATGAACAAAGGTTTTGTACACAAAACAAAACTCACATTTGCACCCACAATGTTAATTACCTCAATGCAGTTAACTTAGCAGAGTGACAAATGTCATCAATGCAATCTTGTGGGGTTTTGGTATCCTCCCATATTTTCCACTGCTTAGGATGTTTCTCTTTAATTAACATCAACTTCGGATGGTTGCACACTTTTTTGAGATATTGTAGTGACTTAAGGTTTTCAAATAGATGTGAATTAATAATAAGCTTATACAGTTTACACAGTTTACGAGATCAATGTTTTCATACCTGAAAAACATGTGGGTGGCGAGGACGCACGCTGTCTTCTTCAGGTTCATTTCTCGATTCATTCTGCCTCTTTACCATGTCTTTAGAAATACTTTCATACAGTTTTACCTATATGCATACAATGCTTCAAATAAGTTATGCTCCTTGCTAATAATCCCCATGGTTCACACCTGAATGGGACTGAAATTACAAAAGTAATCTTGAATGATTTTAGGAGGCAGATCTTGTAGAACATCGTCCTTCATTCGGCGTAACATGAATGGAAGAACTTGTTTGTGTAAAGCTTCTATAGCCAAAGCACCTATAGCAGAATAATCCCTTTCTAAAACTGGCAGGAAATGAGAAACCCTATCTATTCTTATGTTCATACCTTCTTCTTGCTCTTTGGAAGACGCCTTTGCATCACGACTAGATAAAATTGGCTTACCAAACTTGTCATGGAACTGTCTCTGTGTGCCCAAATATCCTGGCATTAAGAAGTCGAATAACGACCAGAGATCGATTGCATTGTTCTAAATTAATAAAAAAAACACAAAAAACAGACTATTAATTTTGAACATGTACATCACAGGAACATTATAGAATAAAAATTACAGTAGCACACGTGTACATACATGTGTATGAGCCCAATAATGTATTGTACATAGATCTACATACATTAATAATTATGACAACCCAGCTCAAAGAAATGAAACAAAACTAAGGTTATTGAGTTTGTTTTAAGTTTTTATTTGAGTCTAGTTCACTTGCACTATTCATACAATTCAAAGTAAAGAATATAAATGTACACAGCAATAATGCTGTGAAGCTATGTATGTATATATGGGCTGTTAATGAAACAGGATTGAAACAAGATGTAGACTCTGGAGAGGGGAACTTGTAGAATGAGCAATCTGGGGGTATAACCATAATTTCCAGCCCTGAGACAAACTACATACCTTGTAACCCTTTCTAGAAAACGAACCTTATGAAGCCAAGAAGCAACCTAAGGAAGACATTTACTCCTTTTTTCAAAAAGGAACTCAAGGCTGCTGTACAAACCTCGGCTAAACTGCACTTACAGTACATAGTACTACAAATAAGCAACTACAAAAAAATTGTCAAATAGTTATGTAAAAAGGTACCAATCCAAATAACTTATTTATATACATAATATGTGCATACATACAAATTGACACAATACATAAATACCTGAATTGGAGTGCCAGTTAAAATCACCCTGTAATTGGACTGGAGTTCTTTCACTGCTTTGGTAATCTGTGTGCATTTTATTAAAATATCTTTTGAACATTTTAGTTACTTACATAATTTTCAAAATACAATGCATGTGTACCTTTGCTTTGGGGTTTTTGATTATATGTCCCTCATCTAACACACAGTAATTCCACGTGATACTTCTGCGAAGAATATGTACACACTGGAATATTGTACAGAGTTCAGAATCACAGCAAACAAATACTCACAGTGGTGATTGAAAGATACTAAAACTCAAAGAGTACTTCTAATTAAGGGCTTTTATGTGCTCTCATGCACTCATACATGTACTCGAACCCTCTGTTCTTAAAGGTGCTAATTGTAGTCTAGCAGCGAGGTAATCATATCATACCTTTACATTGACATATACCTTCTTTGCACAAATTTA
Source organism: Chondrilla cf. caribensis (assembly GCA_964020155.1). Classification (NCBI taxonomy): domain Eukaryota; kingdom Metazoa; phylum Porifera; class Demospongiae; order Chondrillida; family Chondrillidae; genus Chondrilla; species Chondrilla cf. caribensis. The sequence goes on along the minus strand of OZ026556.1, from coordinate 2,814,304 downwards.
AAGGATGTGGCTGAAAGTTTTGTATTTTGTTTTAAAATAGTGATTCTAGTTGAAAAAACTCTTGGGGCTACCACCCCCCCACACACACTCGAATCCCTTGCGCGTCTCTTTTCGGCTGAGAAGAACCTTCAGTTCATGAAGTTATCATACTCATACGTAGATGTCATTGTGCTCGAATTCTAGCTCAATTTCTAATTTCGGCATTTTGAAATTGGCCATCTTTTTTGTGCAGTATAAAACCTATGCGAGCCCCACACTTACGAGTCGATGGTCTGCCACCCTATGCTTCCGGTGTGGTCATATTATATATATATATATAATATCTCAGCCTTTTAGATAGCTAAAACCGTACAATAGCCCGTTTGCACAAGCTAGCCTGCAAATCGTCCACTTCGCTGATGTCAAGAATGCAAACAAATACTGCTCCAATGCTGGTCAACTCTTTATTTTCAGTAGGTATGTAGTTCTCCATATCAAGCATAGAACAGCACAAACAACACATTCGGTCATATTTCTCCATTCGAAATCCTTCAATCAAGGATTTTGAATGGAGAAATACTTGAAGGCTTCATTCTTGACACCTATTGGTGTTACCTATCAACTACATAGGATGATAACAGCAAGGTGTAAGTTAATCTCCGTTAGACTGTCCTATCTTCTCCTCACCAAGGGCGTTTGGTGGGACAGTTGTAGCAGGCCACACTACACACTAGCGAGATGCTGACATATGCACCTGAATGGGCAAGCTGTAGATGTCCATTGAAATTTTGTGCACATTCCCTGGCACAGCTTCTGAAATGATAGGGGATCCTGTGATTGAGCTTTTGAACGTCGTCCTAATTCCTTGAAGAAATCTAGGGCCTCAGATCCAAAGATGGTACAAATATATGACTGTTTGTTAGATCACAGTATTTTTGCCTTTTCCGGTATTCGATCTGCTTGGTTGGCCATAAGTCCAGCTCCTGTAGCAGCTAATGATATGTTAGAGGGGGCGAAAGTGTCGTGGCAAGTCACATCCCACACCAAGGATCAGCCATTCTTCCAAGGGATGATGGGTAGACCGTCAGGCCGCTTGCCATCTGACCGGCAAAGGCCTGATGGCTCAAGAGTTGATGGGACATCCACTGCAATCCTCACCGTTTCGTCTTCCATGTGAAGGCCTAGAGTTGACTTGGGGGGTGCATTCAACCAAGCTCCTGATTCCTTTCTTTTTGCAGCTAGTGCTATAGACAACCTCTTGATTTAGGGTCGGCCTCAGAGAGGAGTGTAGTAGTTAATGACTTGATCTTTGGGGTGTCCCATGCCTTCTGAAAGATGATTCTGCATTGGATGGTGGATTTTTGTGATGGCCTTGACTCCAAACCTGGAGAGTTCCTTCAATTGAGGGACATTTGATGTCTTTAAGGTTGGGGGGGGGGGATCTCGTGTGAGATCTTGGAGGTGCCAGCAGTTGAAGCTAAAAAAGCAGAAGGTGCAAGCATGGCAAAACTCCAGGTCCCCAGTCCTCCTGCCTTTGTTGGTAGTGAAGCCTAGGACTATGCATGATTGCTTAGTTGGATGTTACAGATAGATTCCAACAGGGATCTCTGAAGATCATCAAAGTTGGTAAGAGCTTTAGACTTAAAACAGGGAGCTGTGCAAAGTAAATACAATACCTTTGGAAGAGTGAAAGCATTCCGTAGGAGGCAGAGGGCATCATGAGCATGGAGGAGTTGCAGTCTATTCCCTAGGGTTTTGAGGGCCTCAATTTTAGAGTCAAGTGCCAAGTCTATGGAATTGATGTTGCCTATAGGAGAGCCTAATAGAGTGGCATTAGGCAAATCTATGGGATGAAGGGCTGGAAAGGAGGAGAGCAAGGATGACCTGGTATTGAAGTCCACACAGATGATCTCAGATTTACTGTGGTTAAGTTGGAAGATGTAGGAAATATATATATATATAATATTATATACGCATACTACGTGTTCCTACGTGTGAGCGCAACAATGCATTTATATTATAATTTATATTGCGCGAAATAAAGATGGCCGATTTCGAAATTGGGCTCGAATTTGTGCGCTGAAGCTCCCTTGAACGCAATAACTTCAGCGAAGGTTCTTCTGAACCTAATAAAGACGCTCAAGTAATTTGAGTGTGGGGGCGGCAGCCCCACGAGTTTTTGAACACGAATTACTTGTGTCAAAACAGATATATACATATATATATATATATATATATATATATATGTAGTAGACATGATGAAAAGTTAGCTGTCAATTTGCAGATAGTGTAATTAAGCTGTCATTGTGTATGACATAGTATCAAAAACATTGATTGATTTCAAGTAGATAAAAATACCGCAAATGTTCAAGGCAAATAGCTAACATTAACCAATGGGAAGACATAGTGCTCTAAAGGATAGTGGCTTAATGAAAGTATAATATTCCATTTTGACACGATAGAGAGATGCTAGGCCTTAGTATAGCTGGGAAGTATCCTCATATACAAGTATATTCTATGTTTCTGTGCATATGTACACTTGGCTATCATCAGAACAATTTTGTACGTACATACATAATATTCTATAGAGGCAAATGCTAACCTGAAGAATTTAATGTCATTTCGGATCACTTCATATGAAGATACAATGAGATCATACTTCAAAACATGAGACTGCATCCTATTAAAATGACACAGGCAAATATTCCATAACATACCAATACAGGATACAGTTACATTGTAAGCACATACCTACTTTACAAACTTCACCACAGTAATGAAGAAATACATACAATATATATTTGTCAATCCACCCTCGGTTAATCTGCCATATTTAAACAAATTACTTGTACGGCTACGCTATATAAGTAATCTGCTACCCCTTATATCCTTCCGCATATCAATTTGCATTTTGTATGGGCTTTGGTTACAGATAATTTGCCAAGTGCTAAGAAGTTGCGTTGGTGTAGAGCAAAAAGAACAGGAAAGTGTTCTAAGTTGACCTGACAATGAAGCATTTGAAGAAGATTTGTGATTACAGAGAGAGGAATCTGACAACACCGCAAGGCATACTTGCAGACTGCTTCTTTAAAGAAGTGGAATGTACAAATTGTGCAATGAATGGTAGGAAACATCCTCAAGATAATTAGTAATCTACTCTATTATTAGTGTGGCAAAATTTCTCCCAACCAATTGTGGCGGATCAACGAATATTCACTGTATTGCAGTATGGTACATACGTAGATACAAATTCATTGGTATGGGTATATGTGTTTACACACATTTAAGCAAACAGTATAATAACATGCAGTTACATATGTACATACATGTGCATAATATTACAGTACATAAAATTATCCAGGTTACTTGCAGGTCTTACCTAGCCATAAAACACTCACCGAAGTCTCTCTCCAGGACTACCAGAATATTGCATAACCTTTAAGCAGTCCTCTTGACAAAATTTTCCAACTTCATAATACCAATGACCAGTCAGTGTTGGCGGGCAAATTACAATGGAAGGTTGATGTGCTGGACACTACATGTGAACATAAGCTATGTATTTGGTAAACCATAACATCTTCTTACGTAAGTGAATAAGTTGATTATATTGCTGAGTTTGGGTCAATAGTGGTAGTGCAACCTTTGACAACCTTGCGTGCACTATTTTATCTCAAATTTAAGGCTATAAGGCCTATTAAAGCAATAACAGCCGATGACTTTTCATCTACTTGACTGATTGAGAACAATGTAGTATACAGTAGACATACGTATGTAGGTGTATATGTTCATACATACATTTTGCAGAGCTTTCTTTCTGAAGTGATCACTTGCAATAATGCAAATACACTGCAGTGTCTTCCCGAGGCCCATATCTAAATTTCAATGAATACACATACATGCACAATACAGCCAATACCTAACTGCCAATCAACAAAATATCAAATGTGTGCATGCATTATGAGCATATGCTAACCGTCACAGAGAATGCCATGAAGCTTGTAACGGTTCAGAAAGGCTAACCAATTGACACCATCATGTTGATATTTACGAAGTTCAGCATTTATTGGCACTGGCATCACAAAGTCTTGAAGTTTGCTTGTGTCAAGAAGTTGATCAATGAATAACTGACTTTCTCTTACTTTGTTTAAGAGATGGGGGGAAGAATTAGTATGATCCTGTTAAGGAATGTAAGCATCACAGATAAAAAACATCACAAAGCACTGCATTATCAATTAGATAATATTACTCACAGAATGCATTTGTAAAGCGACAAGTGGAATCAGCTGTGCAAAGCACAGGGATGCAAGCAATCTGATGTGAGTGTCTTGACCACTCATACAACCAAGTACAGGCATGATAAATAAAACAGCAAAATCGAAGATGATAGTTCCAAAGTGATCCACAACAACTGACAGGAGTTAAGGAGGATGGAGACACTATGTACATACGTATATAGGTGCATGATATAGTAAGGTACATTTCTGTATGTATAGAAACATAATTATACAGGTATACAAAAATATGCACACAGTTACGTAAGTGACTACAAATGTCGTTATCACTCTTCAAATCAACATACATAGAATTCAATACTGTCCAACAGGATAAAACAGAATACAATACAATAACTGAAAGACCACTGTGCAAAACATACATATAAATAGCTACACTGCATATCAGTACAAGCATGTATGTACGTATATAAACATAAATATATCTAATCCCCATTTTGTACTATGTACAAAGCAAGGATACAGTAAACTGTTTCCATAAATCCTTGCTTGAACGGTATACTGAATGTATCCAATGAACTCAAGATGTGATCAGCCATGAACTAGAAAGTAAAGCGCATCAAATTAAATGCGATATGCTATGTATAAACGGAGCAGATAGTTTTAACTTCATGAAACGTACATACAAACTAACCTACGTAACTAACTACGTAACTTTGTAACTAACAATATATACATAACAAACTTACATTCATTACCCCATCAACATCTACATTCATCATTGAAGCAAAACATCTAGATATCATGTGCCGAATGACAATCAAGTCATGTCCAAGCAGATCCCTTAACATAGGCAAAAATGACAGAAGCTGAAAGGAAACAAGCACAATCATGTAAGTATGTATTGAAGCAAGACAAGAAAATAGCAAACACATCATAAAAGAACTCTCAGAATCAATGCATACTATTATATGCATTGTACCTTTTGCTTTAAATCAGGATGGATACAGAAACATAGCGTCTGGAAAACTTGCAATATACTCAAAGATTGTTGTATAGTAGCTGACAATGAGTTGCTAAAATCTACAAGATAAACAATAACACCAATTATCTTTGAATGCAAGGGTGTGACCTCAAATTATTTCCAATTTGCTCACATTCACGCATACACACATGTAGCTTACCAGATGATGCCCCCAACTGCTTGATGACAGAAAAGTTCGCTGATAACTGATTCCACAACTCTGGCAAAATGGTAAAAAGTGTTTCACCATAAAAGTATGCAAGTTGCTTGATAGCCTTTTGAATACCAAAAAACTGTGTTTTCATCTCCTGTGACACGAAACAAATTCTTCAATGTATCAAGCAAAAGAATACAGACATCACCAGATTGCATAACAGTACTAACCACATCCTCAGGTTCAAAATTGAAACCTATTAAAGGCATATTCAACATTTCTTTCCTTTGATCAAAGATTTTGGACTCTGTCTACAAAGGGATTGCAATGAAGTAATTTAAAGTGAATTTTATACAATATATTAATAATAGCTGTATGAGTAGAAAAGCAACAGAATAACTCAGTGGTCCAAATGTTAAATGTAATCATAGCTACTGTTTTAATACATAAAAACAAAATTTCATCATAACCTGCTGTCCCTCAGCTCACCGTGCTTGCCATACAACCAATACATCATCATTACGTATGTATAGTACATATGTACATACACGTATGCGCTATATCATTATTACGAGTAAAGTGTCCCCTCTCAGTGGTCACAGTATCAATAGCATACAGAATTGAGTTAAGTACATCAGGAGGAATTATTTTTATTTGCAGAATGACAAACCCATCGCCCAATGCCAAAAAAATTCAATACCTACCTTATTTTTGGACAAGTTATTTTGAGTTCTAATAAACATACATGTACCTATCATACGTATACCTGGTATAAGTTTGAAGATGAATGCACGAATTGGTTGACCACAATACACAAAGTAGAAAATCAGATAAACATGTTTCCTACTGTATATTAAGCCAATACAATGTGTTTGCTCACATATAATATGTACATACTGTATGTATTATGCATACATATGCACATACCTTTGTTGGTGATGACAACAGACACAGAATGCCATTTTTCCAACTGCATGTGATCTCCATAGAACCAGCATCTACATGAGCTTTATTCCCAGAATGATGAAGAGGTTCGTAACATTGCTGATAGTTCGGCACACCATAAGGGCTGGCACCACATAACAAACAAATATTTTTGACAACTTTGGCATTTGGTGATGGATGTCGACTTTTAAATATATCCAGTAATGAACATAGCCAAATAGCTACCAATGACTGTGAGAATATATGAGAAAATTGATAAATACTATAATATCTACACAAACATGAAACATTTAAATTATGTTATGACTCACTATAGCATATGCTTAATTACTATATAATAATAGTATATGTACCTGTAGAGCAGAGCATTGTTCAGACTTCAGAATATCCATAAAAGGCCGAATAACTGGATTCATTTTCTCAATCTTACACTGGGACAGTACCAGGGCTCCAGCTAGGCAGGCAGATACTCTGAACAAATCAATAACACATATGTATTAGGTAATCTTAGGGATATTGGCGTCGTAATAATCTACTTGCAAATATACAGTGTCCATAATTCTGTACTAAGCTGCAAAGTACCACAATTTTACTCCACAGTTATTTTGTAGTAAATATGATCAGTAAGTGCTACAGTACAAACCTGTTACTGATTTTCGTCTTCTCTTGCTTTAGCTTTCCAATGGAAGTAATTATATTCTGTTGCTTGGATCTGACATCCTACCAACATAATATACAATATACAGTATGTACTCAATATAGTAATTATAAAATGGAATGAACTGGCACATGTAGCAGGTGAATTAATGCATAGTAGACCACTTCCAGCATCCCATCGAACAGCTCATGCATTTACGATCTGTTCTAAATTGTGAGTGGGGCAGATATACGTACATACAACATTGGAACATTTCATTGTATTTTATGGACTTCTACATACGTATTATACATGGTACCAAGGATCTGATTTCACAGCATATAAGTAGAGTTTGTAGATACACTGCACGGAAATGAAAGTCATAGGAGGAATCAAATACTACCAGCTAAAATGTGTTCAACAGAATAGAGAAAATTAAATTCTTCCTAATAAGACATGAAAGGCTTTAGGTGTTTGAAAACACTAAATATTCACCAGCATTTATCAGATATCCAATATTCTAGTCTATCAAAATAAAGACTCTGATGATTCAGCTCACCACTGCCAGATAAAAGCACAGGTTAAGATAGTGTAAGAGGATTCTTAGATCATGAGCTTAAGATTTAGATAATGACTCATAGTTTATAATCCTAGGAATAACATCTTAACATAACCCTAATCCAACAATCCTAAAAATAGGATTGTATAAATTTATAAAATTGAACTACTCTGCACAACTGAATTTACATACCTTTCTATCTGAGTCAGAACACTGGACTTTAGACATGGCATCATCAAATACAGATGTCACTAGATTGCTAGCAAACTCGACAGTATAAGATCCACCAACAGGGGCAACGTTAGGTTCATATCCCTTTTCACAGAAAAAGTCTATTAGAACCTAAAATTGATGGATATGCATAAAATATATACATAAGGTGTACGTACATTTTGTGGTATAGTTAGAATGTCTACAGATAATACTTATTTACTTGTATCCTGGTTGAGAAGTATGTTGATCAGAGAGAAAATGTGTAAAGATAAGCCACATAGCACTCATAAGTGATACAGCACAAGTCACCAGACAGGGTTCATTGAAAGGATTAATTGAGGGAGAACGAGGCAAGAAATTAGTATTCACATTTCTATTGCATATATGTAATATGTTGCATTGAACTATGCGTATAACTGCAGTATAAATTCTTATCATTCACTACACCAGGATACAACTATATCACATACGTAAACACATAAACAAAGTCTTGGATCAAAGGGCATATACAATTCTCTATGTACTTTGGCATACCAAATGCATTAAACATGTATGGTGAAAACTCCTTGGATAAAATGACACACATATGCACCTGCTGTAGCCATAAAAGTACTAATAAACATATATTAACTGACATTGAGTTTATTGTTGCATAGCTTAGAGAAAACAAAGATTTATGGCCTAGTATTCAAAGTGTAGAAATTAAGCAATTTTCAATCAAAATTTGTGTGGACTAAAATGTTAAATACATGGCTACAGTGCATACAGTACATATGTATGTACATGTAGTAGTTATGTCCTTCCTAGGTGTGCTGCAGCACACCAAGGAAGTACATAACTAGCTTGTATCCTTTCAAACTACTGCTGTGTATCGATTTGTTTGATGGAATCCGCCAAATGTGCCGATCTTTTTAGTTTTATAGATCATATTACAGATTGGGATAATTTTTAACCAACAGAGGAGTTAAAAGCCCAGCTTTTGAAAGTTCTTGAAAACAAAATTCTCCTAGCACATATATTATAGATACGAAGAACAGTTTCCACTCCCGCGCTTCAAAAGGACGATAAGGACAACATATCTCTTGTAGAATAAGGCTTCCTGACAATTTGTTACTACTAACGATTTACAGAAACTCCTCTTAGACTTTAGTAAGACTTTTCAACTGTTGTGACGCTATAACTTGAATAAATTGCTACGCTGTGATTATTTTCGGCGAACATATCTCCTGTAGAAGAACAACTAACGATTTAAAGAAACTTTACTAAGACCACTGTTGTGACGCTGCCATTATTGTCGGTGGGTGAGACGGTATAGCTAAGTGACATTAATTAATTGATCGATTGCTATGGTAACTAAGTGACATCAATCACCATCATGTATAAACGCCTGGCCTCCCTCATTAGCTTCAAAAGAGGGCAGCCCTACTCTATCCCCATGAACTGGATCCGTTGCCTCATTGGGTTCTCCCTCATCCGCTCCACCATCATGTGCCTGAGAGGAGCCCGCTCTTCCCATCAACACCATATCAATGATGCCATGACCCATCCCATCGACCTCACAATCAGCGAGGGCATGATTCACTAATCTATGAACTGATTATAAATACATTATTCAACATAGTATAATTGTTATGAACTCTGATATTTCTATTCACTAGTCATAATTTATAGGCATATCCCATGAAAAAAATCTATTGATCACCAAGTGTGCACATATCACAGGAAGTGTGCACATATCACATATGTGCACACTTTTGTCTTTGATATGCCTATGCAAAAGGATACAAGTATCTGTACTTACTACACCTATAATACCTGGCAATCCTTTTGCAGAACTCCCAACAATGGAACATTTTCTTCATAAAAGGTCTGCTGCTGTAACAATAATTCCACTTTAGGTTCAAAAAATGATACCAGGTAGGATGGCACCTTCACAAGAAAGCAAAACAAAAACATGCATGACACAGGTGTGCTTTAGAGTGGGTAATCATCACAACCATGTCTAATAGACTTAGTGACGGTTGTATACTGTACATCCCCATCATCTGTGTGGACACAATATACATATTATATGTATGTACTGTAAATATGTAGTAATTATCACCCATTTACAGGGATCGGAGCCAAGGTCAGTAATTCTATGGCTGTCATCCAAGTAATTGGGTGATAACTAAGTTAATGAGATTCATTTACGGTGACTACATGGAATACATGGAGACTATAGCAAGTAGTCTATCAATTAGTCATCGCCGGGTGATATCACCCAGTTATCAGTATAATATACATGCAAGTTCCAATGTTCAATAAAAACTGTTACCTGGTCAAAATTAGCCCATAGTGACAGAACCAACCCTGCTACTAGTCTTTGTGTGGCAATTTTGGACATCAGCAACTGCTCAAATATACTCAACATCAAATCCTGAAGTTGTGATGCATTACACTTGCTCCCAGAATGCACCAATGCAGCCAGAGCATAGACTATGCACCTACAATCAAAACAAGACTGTAAGTGACTGGACAACTTAGTTTTTCCTGCTATCAATTAATATACGCACTGTTCTTAAACACACAGTAAATAAGCTCACCAAGCACAATCAATCCTTGCTGTGAGTGACAGTACATCCTTTGTCAAAGGCATGTCAAATCGTTCTACACCACCCAATACACAGGAGCCCACATCACTGTCCATTCCTTTCATAGCTGTCTGATGTGCATTCTTCAAAGAAGAACATATCAATGTACAATAAACAAGGAGTACTGAGTATGTGTATAATGTACAGTGACTACCTGCTTGATAAGAGAGATGTTTAGTAAGTGCTTCACCAATGCACAATCATCAGCAACCATTCCAGTGGGAAAGGATGCAAGCTCAAACCAATGAATGAGCCAACGTGATACAAATGATGCAAGAATAGATACTCCAGACTGTCTGATCAGTGATGCCCAAAGGAGAAGGAGCTCATTGCGAATACAGTTTTCTCGCTCAAAGACAATCAAATGATACGTCAAACAGAACAGGTTTGATGCATTTGTATGTAACCACTGTTTCTTAGCATCTGCAGAAGAATAGAAGTGACAACTAGTTCAGTACACTAGGTTCATAGGTCCATAACTTCCTTACATATACATATTATACAAAAATGTATGTACATACATGCATCATAAGTTTAGAAAAATTTCAGTTAATCAATATAGCTCAGTATATGGAGATGCTCATACGTAGATAGCTAAAGAAGATTCCAACTTTGACTATGAAAATATTAAGTTCATCACCACAATTACAAAATCATGTCTATAACCCAGTTATGGAAGAAGTTCTCAACAGTAATCAGCAACAGGAAAAGGACAAGAGTGAATGTATACATATGTCAAAAGGAACCTCAATCTGAAGATATGGCTAATAATCCCCAAAATTTGACCATCCCTACAAGTACAACAAAATCTTGGATGTGATGACACAGTGGAAAATCACATTTTAGAAGTGATTTTCCCTGTCTGTTAAAGTGATGGGAAGTAATAATGACCAAATTCAGAAGATGTATGTATAACAGATGAAAGATATTTAGAATACAGAACAAAAGACGTACATATCTTGACACAAAGGCAAACAAGAACTTAGAAGAAATCAGAAAAAAGACAATACAACCATCACGATACATATACTATGCACATACACACATACGTACACAAAGTATGTAAGTCATACTATATATACAGTACTTTACTGTGCATCACAGTTCATAAGGATTTCATGAGGGTTAGGTTAGGTAATCTTTATTATACTGGGGAACCAATAGCCAGTGGCTACTATAAAGGCACCCAGAAAGATAAATACATAACAAATAAAATTATAGGTTATGTTACGAGGGTACGTTTCATATAATGCTATATCTACCGTCACACAGAGATGAAACCACCAATACTAATCATAATACACACGCAAATCAACCAACCATATGTGATATCAACACTGGGACAGTTCATATATCTAATGGGTTGCTTTTGACCATGCCGAGTTGGCTGTCCATCCAGTAATATTAGAATAGTTCTAAGACAGGAGTGGCGCACTGGAGTCATCCTATGAGTTAGATAAGGGTATAGCCTTGGCAAAAGTTGCAGTATGTCATCTATTGAAAGTAAGAACAGGTAGAAAAAAAAGAGAAGCATACATAGCATTATTCTGCACACAGCCATATAACATACTACTATAAGTAAAGATTGCTCAATGTGAACACATTATTGTTATCATTGTATATCACTTGATGCAAACATTATCATTAAAGTAACAACGTATGTTTTCAATCCAGATTCAGATATGTAAGTAATGTATGCAATTCATGATAATCTAGAACCTATCCTGCTTTTGCAACACCTTGCATGCTATACACTGTATATCAAAAAATAAGGTTAGTATACCCATGTAGGGCATGTGAAATATGCTAGGATACATACATATAAACAAAGGGACAACAAGGCTACATTTCATGTTGAGCATACCATCAGTACAACATTGAGATGTTTCAATGAGTTTAGCCATTAGCTCCATCACACTACCAACAGATATCGAAATATCATCGATGGTTTCCAAAGCTTTCTGAAGAAGGTGGACTACAGCAACAGTCTGTGGTGAATGTGAAGTTGGTAATTTTACACATGCACACATACATAGCAGGTAGAAATGAAACAATGCACACTAGTGGTAGGTGCTATCAACTTGAGGGTTATTCACCTAAATAGTCCCTATCAATATGTCAATATAACCAAATATCACGACATTCCCTTGCTTAGATCTTCTACTACACACATTTTAACACCTCTCTATAAACTTCAACAGTTACTTCACATGGTTAATGTCTAGGTTTGCAACAGCAAGAGAAAGTGGTAGTTAACTTTATCACTGCTGTAGCACACCTAGACAGCCTATACCTATAACACATAGTGTCAGATATCATGAAATATATCATGTACAATATTTTGATACTGATCCAACATACACAATATCATACTGATATCCTTCAGACATTGTTCATTACAACAAATATCGCTTTATTGCCAAAGGCTAATACAAACCATCAGTTAAGTATGTATACACTTTAAAATGTACCATGTCATTATCCTATTTCCTAAATGGTAGGTTATATTGGTCAGACATTGACTAATCATGCAATATCAAATGTATAATTAGTGAGTTTTTACGGAAAGAGCACATGTATTGCTTGATACACTGCATTAAACATATCAGCAGTTTACAAGATATACTGCTATTTTTGAACAATAGAGCTTGCCTCAGTATACATTGATGTTCCCATGAAGTTTGCCACCGGTAATAACGCAGACGCTGCAGTCCCTTTAACATCATCATTTGCATCATTGAGACGTGCTAACAAAGGTGCCATAAGCAGTGGTAGGACATCCTTTGCATCATCCTAAAGAACACAAGGGATTATTCCATACACACAAAAGTACATCTAAAATGATAACCACAACAATAAAATGTTATAAAAAGGAAAAAGATGTAGTGATAACTTGCATAAAAGGTGACAGAACCAGGTAGGGATGGTTGGAATAGGCAAACAGTCAAGATAAATAGATAGTGCCAGGGAACATAATAATCCTGACATCTACAGCAGAGAACGTAGCGAACATTACATAATGTAATTCCTGCTGATGCTGAGATTGTGCTTTCTTCTGGGGTGGGATGTTCATTCTGACTGTTCGCCTATTCCAACCATCCCTACAATGTTCCATCACCTTTTATGCAAATCATACCAACACCCTTTTTCATTTTCTAGAAAGCTATATTGCACTTCTTATTAACTCTTTTTTGGACAAGCAAGTCATTAATGATGTTCATTGTTTGGATACATAAGACTTGCACAGTGGTAGCACAAGTCATCAGACATGTTTCATTGTTTACAAAACAATCAAAAGCCCAGCTGGAAATTAATCAATACTTCCATTATCTTCAACCCTTGTAGAAAACTTCCCAGTACCTCATTCATAACTGTTGAGCCCTTGGTAGTGTGCTTTGTCATATAGTTTCGAAATGATGCATGAACAAACAGATGAACTGAATTATATACATAGATACATCTATTGCATATCAACAACTTACAGCTTTTGCAAATAAAACATGCTTGATAGCAAGAAGAGATGAATACTGAATTTCCCATGCATCCATAACAGCCATATCTGCCAGAATACAACACACGTGCTTCACTTTTTTCAGTGGCAACAATTCAGCTATCAAGCCCAAAATCTGGCAACAAGTTGCTCTAACAGGAGCCACCACCTATTGTGAATATACACAAAAGGACATTTGGAGTAATATTTATTTAGAATTACTTACATAAATTATTTCACGAAATTTCAGCATTCAGTGGCAATACACTTCAAAAGAGCAAAATTTGAAAGAAAGTTAAATTAGCAAATATTTCAAATATACGAATGAGACTATTTTGTGATGCATGTCTATAAGTGTGGTGCATAGGAAGATCAAAGTGATAATTGATTACCTTGGCTCTGCCCTTAGTGATCATTTATCACTTTACTACTGCTGTAGCACACCTAGACATAAGTACATACTACAAATATAATACGCAAACTGCGGATGATTCTTTTACATAGCTTATAGGAAAAATTGATAAGAATTGAACACAGGGTAGCCACCTACTGTATGTATCTAATACTCTAAATAAAAATAAATATACATATATATATGCCTAAGTGCACAATCAGAACATATGTGACATACCTATGTACACTAATTTTAGCCTATCCACAAAACATTCCACATAAATCCATATAAAGCATCATATAGGTTAGTGCTTATTGTCCTCACTTCATCTCCAATAAAATCTGCAAAACGATCTAGTACTAGAACAATAATGACATGTACAGCCAGGTTTTCCAACCACACTTCATTAGTGTTCTGCCTCTGCATTTAAATAAAATTATACATACAGTTCATGACATACCAAGACATATAAAAATTACACAAACAAGAAATATGAATACATGGAAGTTGTTAGACATGTTGTTGTTAACGATATGAGTTGTTGGACTATTGTTGAACACGTCTATGGTATTATCACACTGATAATCAACAGTTCTTTTCACAAATTATTCAACTGTACAACGTTTCACCCATCACGGGCTTCATCAGGTACAAAAATGATCTACACTATAAGAAACATTAGTTATTGGCTAAAGCTAATGGCCAATGACCAAACTGAGGAACAAGCCCACTACAGAAGAAGAGAGGGGACTAGACGAAGAGGAGAGAACTGCAGTACAGCCCAGAAGAAATACACCTTGCTTCTTGCCCTATGTCAAAGGGACCTCTGAGAAAGTAGGGAAGATCTGCCAGAAGTTTGGATTATACCCAGTTTTCCAGCAGCACAACACTCTGAGGAGCATCTTGACGCGAGTGAAAGATCCACAGAAGAATAAAGACAAGGGAATTGTATATAGGATACCATGCGGGGATTGCAGTGAAGTTTACATCGGAGAAACGGGAAGACCATTGAAGACAAGAATTACAGAACACAAACGGGCTGTGAACCAGATGGACACCAAGAATGCAAATGCTGTGCACTCAGATGTGTTGAACCACAGAATAAACTGGGACAGGTCAAAAGTGATTGACAGGGAAAAGAGGTGGAAGGAAAGGAAGATTAAAGAAGGCATCCACATCAGAAGACACAGGACCTACAACCTGGACTCAGGGTACCCACTGAGTCCAGTGTGGGACTCCCTTATTAGGGATATAAAGTGAACTGTCATCTGCCAATCTATTGGCCACTTCGTGTGACCAATAGATTGGCCATTAGCTTTAGCCAATAACTAATGTTTCTTATAGTGTAGATCATTTTTGTACCTGATGAAGCCCGTGATGGGTGAAACGTTGTACAGTTGAATAATTTGTGAAAAGAACTGTTGATTATCAGTGTGATAATACCATAGACGTGTTCAACAACAGTCCAACAACTCATATCGTTAAGAAATATGAATTTAAACAAGTCCCATGAGTTCAAAAAATCGTGGGGTGCCGCCCCTCACACTCAAATTACTTGGGTGTCTTTCAAATAATATTACTTGGGTGTCTTTCTAAGCTATATAAGAACTTTTGCTGAAATTATTATGTTCATTAAAGCCATTGTGCTTGAGCCCAATTTCTAATTCTTTGCGTTTCGAAATGGACCATCTTTACTCACACCATAATATTATAAATGCTAAACCATGCCCATTGAACACGCTCTATTCTGAGTGTTAGCAAGGTTTTATGATCCTGACATATGTATTGCTTCTGGGCTGTAATGGAGTCAGAAGTTCCTACTCAAACACTTAATTGCTTGGGGACCTCAATATCACCTTGATATGTTCATTTTAGGCTCATTTTGACTTCCTTTGGATGCAAATCGTTCGATGGTCTCATCTCGTGGTAGCGAATCATTCCATCTCTGGGAACAGGGCACAATTGTAGCATGCAACTGTGTGGCAAACATGGATGTCCGTTTCTGGTGTGTAACACACCATCTGTTCAAAGAGCACTTACTTTTCGATCCCTCTTGTTGTCGAAAATCCTAGCAGTCTTGTGATAGGTACCTCGAAACGATCTAAAACGACAATTACCAAATTTTCTATGAATCAAATCTGTCTATTTTGGTTGTCGAAGAGGATTCATCGATCAGTCATTGGGGACACTTAAATGGGCAACTATGCTGCGTCAATTTTTGCAGATATTTGCAAAATGTCAGATTGTAGGGTGGTCTTATGGAAGAGAAGGGTAGATGGTGAGGAGTAACATGAGAAGACATAGGCATAGAGCTCTGGTATGTTGGACCAACCAGAGCTCTATGCCTATGGACCAACCAATGGACCAACAGGTAGATTTTGTGGCATGCTCAAAGCATGCTTGGAGCATCTTGTCTCTTCTGATACTGTTGAAAGCATTGGTGAATTCTACCTTCAACAAAAGGTGATCAGATGACATAATAGTAAGGTAGATACGTGTGGCATGGACTGCTGCTTCTGCACCTCCATAGCCCAGTTGGAGAGGAGCCAACAAGTCACTCATAGCTTCATGGATGGCACAGCTAATACACTTAGCAACAAGCCGCTGTAAGATACAGCCAACGGCAATTGGTCTGACACCACCATCAGGCTTGCTGAGGACCACCAAAGATGCTCTGAAGAAATAAGGTATAGCTGTGTCCAAGACCTCCCCATTGATAACAAAGTTGATAAAGCTAGTCAGAGATTCTAGCAGTGGACCTGATCCGTCTCCAGTCCTGCTTGAGATAAGGTCTTTAAGGCGTTGTGGCCTAAGACCATCAGGGGCCCTGCTGACCCAGCTGGAAAGGACTGAATTGATCTTACAACCTCAGAAGTGGAGATCTCGATTGAATTGCAGGAGTGTGGTTGTGGAGGCTTGGCTGAATGAGGGTGTGGTGGTGGATGTTTTGTTTGAGAAGGTTGATAGTAACCTCATTGATTGGGGCAAAAGACTCATCGCTGCCAGCTATCCTCACAGCTCCTTTGAAGTCCCCCTCTTCCAGTTTGGAAGCTACAAGGGTAGACAAATTTTTCAAGGGGTCCTTTACGGGTTTAAATGTTAGAGAAGAAGCTTGTTGAGGGACTATCTCCTCATTAACAGCTTTTATGGCCGAACTGTCTAGGTTATGGCTATGCCCTCCTGAAGTTGATGCATGTAACCTCCTCCGACTGAAGATGAAAAGGCGATCCCAAGCCTCGACGTTGTTTTCTCTGGTTACATTGTTTATAATTAGTTGCGGTGACCTACAGTGTGGGATGAACACTCTTCTAAGAAATTTAACCTCTTTCCATCCAGGGTAGATCGTGGATACGATGGTAGCCGGTACGCTAACAGCAGAGAAATGATATGATAGGGATTCATTGCTGTGTGAGTATCCATGAGTAACGAGAGTTGTTGAGCGTAATCACAGCCAATAATTCAATAAATAAAACACGGGACGTTTCGATCCGTAGATCTTCTTCAGCTGTATACAAAACTTAGCATGCGAACTCATTAAATACTAAGAGGGTGACAGGTGTGAGGCAGGAAAGGATGTAATGATGTCAGAATGATAAAATAAATATGTATGAATAAAATTAAAATTAAAATTAACGTTGTCGGGAGTCAGTGAGTTTGTCTAATAAAGGTAGCCAGAAGGGATTGATGGCTAATCCACAGTCTAGATTGGAGGATTGCTGCTGTTGGTGGATGTGTAGTGCTTCCAATACTCTTCTCTTCCAGTAATGCTCCTCTGTTGCTCTTGTTTTAGCAGCTTCCCAGTCTACTTGATGTTGGAGGTTCCAGGCGTGGACTGCAATGCCATTGTTGGTGTCCTACTTCTTCACTGCATTCTTGTGTTCACTAAGGCGTTTCTCCAAGGTTCTGCTGGTTTCACCAATGTAGACACTGTCACAGTCTCTGCAAGAAACTTCATAAACTTCTCAATTCCCAGTGGACGGCATATTCTATCAATTCTCTCACTTATGCCGGAGATGTAAGGGAGGAAGAGTTTTGGTGGTGTCTCATCAGTTGGGGGCTCAGTGGTGGATGTAGGTCTGGGTCTAGGTTTGAGGTTCCTCTTCACTACAGCGTTAGGGTAACCATTGGCCTTGAACACCCGTTGCAGGTGGTTGATCTCCTGCCATCGTGTGCTGTCATCACAGACTTTCTCTGCCCTGTTTTCAGACACTGGATGATGCCTCTTTTGGTCTTGGCTGGGTGGTTGGAATCAAAGTTGAGGTATCGATCCGTGTGTGTTCCTTTTTTCGGAAAACTGAGGTGTGGATCTTTGTCCTTACTTTCTTCAGTTGTACGTCTAGGAAGGCAATTTTGCCCTCTGCCTCTCTCTCCACTGTGAACTGGATGGATGGATTCTGCCTGTTGAGATGTTGGTGGAATTCTTCTAGCAGTTGATCTCCATGGGGCCAGATGACAAAGACATCATCAACATACCTGTGCCACATCTTAGGTTTCTTGGGAGAGGTGTCCAGAGCACGTGTCTCAAAGTCCTCCATGAAGACGTTGGCTACAATAGGTGAGAGGGGGGAGCCCATTGCTGCCCCTTCTACCTGCTCATAGAAGGACTCACCAAACTGAAAGTAGGTTGACTTCAGACAAAGTTCCACTAGGGCGCAGAGGTCAGGGATGGGGATGCTTGTTCTATCCTTCAAGGTGCCGTCCTGCTGTAGTCGTTGGGAGATGACATGGAGAGCCTCATCCACTGGTATTCTTGTAAACAGACTGACTACGTCAAAGCTAGCCATGATGTCAGTCTCCTGAAAGGGGATATGGTGGATCTGGTTCGTGAAATCAGCGGAGTTCCTCACATGAGAGGGACTTTTGCCAGCTAGTGGAGATAGGATCCTGGCTAACTCTTTTGCTAGTTTGTGAGTTGGTGACTCTATGGCTGCTACGATCGGTCGGAGGGGTATCCCTTCTTTGTGTATTTTTGGTAATCCGTAGATTTGGGGGGGTGCCAAGAATTGATGGGCCAGGGAAAGGTGCTCCTTGCTGGTGATGTATCCTTTGTTCTCACACTCTTTCAGGGCGGTGGAGATCTTAGTTTCAGCAGAGAAATCCCTAGGGTGTTGCTGAGATTGTTGAGAAGAGTCATCACCAGATGGTTGATCAGCTGGCAACTCACCCAACCCAGGACATCTAGATAAAAAGAGCCATGTATCCTGATATTTCCATCCATTCTAATAGGCATATCCTGCCAACATACCAAGCATGTACCACTGGTAGCACTAGAACAACTCATCGTTAAGATCAACAGTTTGCGGGATATCAAAGACAGGAGTCGATTTAAAGGGACAGAGAACTACTAACAGTCCAAAGAAAATCTCCAAAACCTTCACGAGAAGGCTCAGAACCATTGCATAAAGATCTATGTAGATTAGACAACGATTAGCAGCATTAGTTCAAACTCAAGAAAATCAGACATCGGCCATCTTCGTCCATCCAAATAATAATAAATAATAAATATAAATACATAAGTATAATATTATAAATCAACTTCAGGAAAGAAACACGGGAAAAGGCTACTTATGGAATATCTCAGACTTCTCTCTTGGTATCGCATACAAAGGATCCATTCTCTGTGTACCCTTCTTAAAGGATTACACTTCTAATATTTACTGAACTTCATTTTGTGGATTTCAATTATGTCTTGGACTTGAATTGAAACTGTATATGCATATCTCCACTTTTTACCCTCAATACTTTTTTAGAGGTATGTATGACCATAATGTATATCACCTTCCAATATTGATATCTCAAAGCAGCCATGTACATACCTATAGCTACGGATGCTCACAAAGAACTCCTACTAGATGTGCACCAAGTGCAGAAAACTTTACTACAGACATAAGTAGCCTAGTGATGTCACAAATGTATACTGACATAATTACAAATGGTACTGAAAACGAAGCTCAGAATGGCTGCCCATTTCAATGTCCCAATAAAGAATCGACTACCCTTACTTTTTGACGACTTAATTTAAAAAAACTGGGATATAAAAATGTTTATACTGGCTGTTTAGCTGCTTCAAGGAACCTACGTATATATTTTACTGACATTTGAATATCTGTTGGCAGAAGGAATGGAAAAGTGGAATGGATGCGAATGATTGTCATTCAGCTTAATTATATGGACCTGCCCCATTCCCAGATGATCAATAAACGATTTGCATCCACAGAAACATCATATTGTCTCAATAGACTTATCATTTGGCCCCTCAATTGCATGGGCAATAATAATCAGAGTCTGTTACTTACAGAAAACCCATGGAACAGAATTAGTTAACATCATGTACACTCAGTATTAGTGGCAATATTACTTCTTTAGTTGACAGCTTTTTGTATACTTTTCAAGAAATAGCATCTTATAATACACCGTGACTGATGTTAATTAACACTTCATTCCAATCCTTAGTGTGCACACAATTGAAGAGGCTCATGACCTTCCACTGTATTAAAACAATACACATACAGTAGAAGAATTTACACAGCCAATTATTTTGCAATTATGGCTATACAACTGTATGGTGAAGAAACAAGTATTTATCAAACTCACTAATTCAAAAGGAGTAAATGCAGTCACGCCTGCATATCTTCCATGAACTTTCACAATGCTGCGTAAGGCAGTAGCTGCTCCATGTCTATACTGTAGAAATATGATCACAGCATAAAACAGCAAATTTCAATACGAATTGGGCATGTTCCTTACAAACCTGATGTGCACCTAATACAGTTTGGAAGGGATAAAAGTAGCTTGTGTAATGGAATGGCACTATTAATTGCTGTATTGTTTGCTGTTGCTGATGTTGTACGTAGCTGACACGAAAATAGGTCTGATAACTTAATGGAAAGGGTGCTGCATTGCTAATACCTTAATTGCAAGTGTGCTGTAGAGGTTGTATGAACAAATTCTTTCCTGTGATCTATCTACCTATCATAACACAAGTATGCATCAAGTTACACACACTTAGTTTGCGTAGGAAAACAGCACAATGGCAATTCAACAAGACCACAAGTATGCAACCATGGGCTAACCTCCCATCTCATATCTGTAAGATCTTTCAACATATAATTACAAAAGTCACTGAATGGCCAAATGAAGTCCTAAAAACAATACAAGGTATACGTATATAATCAAAAATTGAAATTCCTTCAGCCTCTGATTGGAATATGTACAGATATGTACTTAGGGTCAGTGATGGTGAATCATACCGTAATCAAGCATACCATAGGTCAGTCAAGTGAGTCAGGCTGAATGCTGTTTAAAAGGTTTTACAACTGCCAGCAATAAAGGCTGCATTAATATCAATATCCCATTACCAATCGATATTCTGGGTTCTTCAAATGCAAAGCTGCATGTGTTTTGATTCTGTACAGGCCTTCTTGCTATACTCACTCGAGGACATGTGGTACGTTTTACACAAAATGAGTACATTGCCCATCCTCAACTTGGGGGTAGATATATTCATGACATCATGCATACACATACTTATGTACGTACACACATGCTTTTTATGCAATTTTAGAATTGAGTTTGGTACAGTAAAATATTATGGGTATTGACAGATGGGAAAAAATCCATTATTAGTGGTTAAGACATGGATAAGAGAGTAGTATGACATAAAAAGCACTTGGGTGTCTATGTCTTATTCTGTATAACACCCTGTGATGTCATTATTAAAAAATTACATTAGCTGAATGCTTATAGAAACTTGACACTATGGTTATTTTTATACATAATAAAATTGTTAGATAGCAGTGCAGTTTTTATGGCAAAGGATGCTATAATAAATATAAAACACAGTAAATATACAAATTAGAAGCACAGCATTATCCACGCATATGAACCTACATCAACAAATATACTTGCACTTGGATCTTGCTTTGAATTGAGTTCATTACATACGCGAACCCTCTTCAGTGGTGGTTCACTAAATGCACCAAGTACAACAAAATAGAACGATTTATTGATGTCATTAATGCCCTATATGGGTATTACTTTGGAAAATGCTGCATAATGCTTGCACAATATCTTTGAAATTAGGGAAAGTAGTTTGTGTTCAAGGTATTATTCAACCCCGAATACCTCCAAGTTACAAAAAAATGGTTACAGAATAAACACTTCTATATGCTAAGCTGTTTATACTAGATTGAGAAGTAAAAAGTGTTATAATGAGTAAATTACGCCTACAAATGTACACACAAACCAAACACTACCTTTCCTCCTTGTCTGAAGTGACCATCTGATCTATTCTTACTTCCTTTTCAGTTGTTTCAGCCTATATATATCAACATATGTACAGTCTTCATAATAGTATCTAAACATTAGGATCATAAGGGTCACATAGGATTAGAAGTTAGGCGCAATAAAAGAAACCTTGATATGACAGGAAAATATTCAAGGTACCTATTGAATCATCCTTGGGGAATGGACAAATTACAGAGGCTTAGGACACATGTAAGGTGGAAGTTAAACTCCAGGCATATACGTTGGTGTGTACAGTAGAAAGCAAGATTTTCTGCGTTATAATGGAAATTTTCACTAATTAGCATACAATGTATAAAACATGTGCAGTATATTGTACTATATGTAACACAAAATATGATATCAAATATTTTAGATACTGTAAGAATATTAACCAACCTGATTGTTATCTTGGAAAGAATGGAGAAAGTCATCATTCTTGAACAGTACACCTAGTTCTATGAGACAAAAAGTAATGTAAACGTTAATACAAGTGTATCCAAGCAAACGTATGCACAGTATAAAATATACGTATTTTAATCATACATAAAAGTAGCTAAAGTGCAGTTAAATATTCCATCGATTATAGCATTACTTCAGGTGGTAGCAATGGCTCAAGGCCTCTCTTAGGGCACATTGCTATTTCAGACTGTGTAACTAAAATGCAATGTGACAAGCAACTCAAATTTAACGCAATAATCATGCAAAGGAAATAAATTGTATGTCATGTTAATCACTAATTATAGTTCTGAATCTGGAGTGAGAAAATTATCACTGAAGTTAACTGAATTCCTTTCAATTAACTTTGGATGTTTGTGTAGAAAGTTGAAATGATCCTTCTACAAATGTCCTTAGGATATAGATAATAGAAAAATGAATCAGCACACACAATCTAACACATACGTACGTATGTGCTGTATAATCTATAATGATGTACAACATACGTATATGTAATAGGCAGAAGCACTAGTGCGCTAGGTAACACCTTTTCTTACATATGTAGTTTCATTGCTTAATGGCCTTTGGAAGTGCATACTCACAAACTGTTTCAAATGGTACATATTTTTAATTTGCCTGGTTAGAGCTTATTTAGAAGGCTCTGCAGATTATTTGGCGTACTTTTGTAGCTACAGATATATGTTCTCAGTATTTGGAACAATAAATCACAATTACGCCATGCACCAATTCACCCACTGCATTCAATTATGGCTGATAAAGGTGACCTGACTGACCTGACTGAGCTGACTGACCAAAGGTGAATTTGGATCAGAACCAATAGCTTTAACTATCCAGCCATCATGCACATGCACACATCACCCAATGTTATTATCATGTAGCCTCAACTCAAAAACATTTAACGTACATAGGTGACAAGTACTAAGAAACTATTATTTTCTCTGAAAAGAAATAATCAATTCAGACAGCCTATTTTAGGAGCCAGAAGTTTAAAGTATTCCTAAGCAAGTCACTTGGACCAGCCCTACCATCTTAAGTTTGCAGATACAAACAGTGCAATACACTGATATTATCAAACCTACTTAGGACCATACATATACTGAACTGCCCCTACACCAAAACGGGGATTATTCAAAGAACTATAGCAGTAGGTCCAAATCACATCACAAATATAACCAATCCTTGATCGGGATAGCATACCTGAGATAGACATCTTCTCTGATGCAAACCCTATTCCCAATTGCTTAGCAATAGGCATACTCTGATCAGTTTCCTCCACACACTCAGCTGTAGATAGAGTATACTCCTCTCCTGACGATGCCAATAATAACTCAGTACTCTTCATCAAGGTACTCAAGTTGATACTATCTAAGGCAAGCTGTTGTACTACACTATCTACAGCAAAATAAAATAAAATAAACATAGTGAATTTTATCATCATAATATTATTAGTATTATTATGTTAACAAGCCCATATATGTACCTGAAATGCAAAAACAGAATAGAATAAACACAAATGTTTTCAAAGTTCTATCATATTTTATTGTTGATGAAAGAATAAAAATGTACGTATGTACACATATTGTACGTATGTACGTACGTAGGTACTGTTTAAGAAAGAAAGATACACAATTACGAGCTTCAACAATACAATATTTGGTTAACTGCATACATTTATCATTCTTTTTGTAAGGTGGATTCCATGATTTCATATTTCTAGCCATTGCTTCTACAGCTTGCCCAGCAGCTATGCGTGTATGCCAGTTCTTGCTTCTAAGATATCTTGAGACCTAGGTACATATAATGTCATGCAAATAAAATAAGACTTCACTGTCACATACAGGATAAAGTCATGGCACCTCAGAGTTACAGCATACAATAATGTACAATTTAATACTTCTTGGACAATAAACACAGGGCACATAATGCAATTGTGTACATGTATATACAGAATATGCATTTTACCTTACGCAAAAGGTTACAAAGTTCAGTAGGCTGTGATTGCAAAATTTCACCAATCTGGTCAGCAGCAGCCTTTCTTATGACAGGCGAAGACCCTTGATCAAGAAGCATCCAGAGTCTTTCAAGCCTACATGCCAACATGCAGTAAGTATTCAGCACCAACATACATACACAAATAACAAAATATAAACTTCTTGCAAATCCTATCTTCAGAATTGACAAGATTACAGATTGAACACAAAAGTTACAATGAACATGAATAAAACTTAGAAATGAATATTAAAAAATTAGAGGCAATAAACATGTCATTTTAACCTTCTGTATCATTGTATATTTACTTACCAGTACCATTATCAGTACCAGTTTAATTCACTCACGAGTAACCTATATTACGAGCATAATTTTACAATTTCATATACAAGGTATACCAAACATATAATGGTCTTGATGCTATGCATGTTTGAGATAAAACATATACCAACTAAGCATTAATGTAGGAAGAACATAAATACTATACTGACGTTTCATTATCACAGATTATAGGCATATCACCATACGCGGTACCCCCAAAGCAACGGAAGTTGAATACAGACAAAACTAGGCAATCATTTTCCTCGAGAGCATTCTTTCGAGGATTATAACTTGGGTCGATTAAAGAAAGCATTCGAATAGTCAAAAAAAGGATAAATCTACGAACCTTGTTGCCATAGTCTTCGTTTCAGTAGTACGAGGCCGACATTAGGCACGCGATACTCACGTGACTAACAGGTGACGGGAATATCCCTCCATATCTGTCATACGTCACAGAGTAGCAAAAACGAGTTTTATCTGTCTCCCTAGGCCTGTAACCGTCATTACCAGTGTCACTTTCTGTGTTAGTTACCTGTATCTCCTGCTACTGTGTCCACATATGCCTTCCACTAACTGTATTTATCTCCATCCCTATTTTTGCTGTGCTTACCTGTGCCTCCCTCCAACTGTGTTATCCTGTGCCTACTTGTAACAGTGTTCACCTGAGTCTCACTCTAACTGTATTCACCCAAAATAATTTCCTATAACTGTGTTCACTTGTGCTTCTAAGATCGTTCACCTGAGTCTCCCTCTAACTGTATTCACCAAAAATACCTCCCTCTGTTTACCTACGCCTCCCTCTAACTGTGATCATATGTGCCTTCCTCGATATAACTGTGTTTACCTGTGGCTCATTCTAACCATGTTCATCGAAGTATGTTTCTGTGTAAAGTTTCCTGTGTGCCACTGTATTTACCTGTGCATCCTCCTAACCGACAGTGCATGTGTTTACCTGTTTGTACTTCCAACTGTATTCAGCCGTACTTCCAGCTTACCTACACCTGTTTCTAACTTTGTACAGCTGTGTTTCCCTTCCAACTGTACTCACTTCTGTATCTCCCTTGACCTTTTACTATATGTTTACCTGTTCCTCTCTCTGACTGTTTCATGCATGCCTATATGCCCTCACCTCTACTGTGTCAACCTGTACCCACATGACTGTGTTCACCATTGCCTCCCTCTAGCTGAGTTCATTTTTACCTATTACCTTTAACTGTTGACACCTATACATACTTTAACGTGCATGTGATAACGTGTCCCCACCTCTGCCTTATTTGACGAGTGTCTATGTACCTCTGAATCTATAGCTGTGTACAACTAAGCCTACCTATACCAGTTCATCATTGTCTACTTCTTCCAGTGTCTAGGTCTCCCCTGATTTTCACTTGTGCCCAACTCTACATTTGACAGCTTTGTCTGCCTCTACCTGTGTTCACTTGGGTCTATATATGCATCTACCTGTTTTCATTTATGACAATACCTGTACCTTATGATAATCAACCCACCACTACCTCCCCATCGCTTGATCCACACTCAATCCTCTCCACCCACCACTACCTTGGTTGATACTAACCTGTACATATATATCATGTGAGTACAAACAACACTGCTGTAATACAGATACAAATGATTCATACATAACACACATGCAGTGCCCAGGGTCAAAATAACCAAGATGAAGATACAAGACAACCATTCTCCGAAGCAATTGTTACCAACAAATGTGGTGAAAGGCAGCAAAGGTACACTACATTAAAATAGCATGCACCTATGTATGTATGTATGTACCTGTCTACAATTACTAACATAATATTCATAGTAAGACTAGTATAATTTGACCTGTACACAGTACTTAAAGGTACTAAAGGTGCTACTAGAAGGCAGGTTTGTGGCTCTTGTAAACAATGTTCATATACAGTGGATTGTGGTGTGCAAATACTGCAAGGACAAAACAAGGTTTGGGTGAACAACACCTTGAGGAAGAAATGTGTCAATAAAATATATACGGAAAACCCAATTTCGGTGATGAACTAAATCTATAATACATGCACATTTAACAGTAGTTCATACATGCATAATACCGCATCAGGTAAATCAGCAATTTGTGTGTACTGTGTAAGGAATTTAGTGAACTTGCTCACAGAAATCATCAGGTACATGGTACACAATTGAAAGTGAATTTGTAAATGTATCACATAACGATCATTTAATTCTAATGAGCAAATATACAATAAAAGAAAATCCAGGAATTCATTGCTGAAAGTATGAAAGAGCAATTATGTACAATTAAAATGTACTATATATACAAAATATATATGTACAAATGTACAATATATATATGTACTTAGTATAGATATTACTTACTATGTATCCCATTGTTGCCATTGTTGTTACCAGCCACTGTGGGAAATGCCAGCAGTCTGTAACCACTACAAGACAGCAAATGAACACAACAGTTGATGATTTACAGGATATTGGATGTACGTATGTGTACATTTTAGTTGATGTATATGCTACAACTTAATATGCTCAGTATTGCACATCCATCTAATTTGGAAACAGCTAACAAAAGAGCATGGTCAAAAAAATCACACAAAAGGAAGTGGCAAAAGCATTATAGGGTTACCAATGAAAAAAAATCGATGATCATAGAATTAGTTCTAATTTGCATCGTAAATGCTACAATGCTAGTGGAATTCAGTGGTGTACTTCGTTTGATGATACGATGTTCCTTCGTCGAATTATTCACAATAAACTACCACTATCGCCTTTTCGACGGCCATATTTTTAAAGCACACTTCAACGAAAGGATGAATAAGTTTGAAACTCTGCACATAAGAAGAGCATCATAGTGGCTACATAACCTTGAGGTAATCGTTCGAAAGGATTGAGATCATATGAAATGGTGGCTTAATATTCTGACCGCAATTGACGGAAGACCACACAATTGTTAACACAGCATCGCAATGGAAGTACACGCAACATTGCTCCTAAATGTGCAAGATAGGGCATCGATGGTCTACTTGGAGGCTGAGCATGACAAACCTGCATAGTCTCCAACCATGTGAACGGACGGCATTTATGGAAAAAGACATGTGGATTAAGGGAACAAGAACGGGAAGGATAAACCTCGCATACCTTCGAAATGTTTGAGATGGAAAAGTTGTTGTCAGTTATTAATTCAAGAATTTAAACTGATACTACAATCAACGCCAATCATTTAGGGGGGGAATAGCAGATATTTTAGGTTACGCAGTCGGTTAACACGTAATTTGATTTTGCGCTAAATTTAAACCTGTAAACTTGAATAGCTATAGAATTCCGATAAAAGGTACGCTCGTCTTTATTCTATATATCTAAACCAAAGATTATTCAGTATGTAGTGTTAACAATGCGAGCATTAATGTACAGATAATACCATGATTGACATCTCTGTAGAGCAGCCATTGGTTCCTGGTATTTCATGCATTCAGTAAAGCACAGTTGTTTTCACAACTACCAAGGCTCAATTCTGGAATACAGTTCGGTGGTTGTCTGCATTTTGAGTCTGTTACTGATTGGGGGAATAGAGAGCAATCCCAGCCCTGTTTTACGTAGTCATGGGCAGAGAAAAGTTAATAGTGGTAAGGTTCAGAAGAAACAAGTTAGAAAAGGATGTTTATGAAAAGCTACACAATGATAATATCATGGCAGGTGTGAAAGCTGATGGACTCATGTTTGTCCACATATAAGCGATCTTGTCACTCTTGCCAAATCACAGCAGTTGGATAAGAGCGCTCTTGATATGAATATTCACTACTTAGAACTGGATGGATTTTTAGAAGAGCTAGAAGCTGATGCTTCTATAGCACTTGATCCATACAAACGGGTTTTTACAAGTGAGAAAAGGCTCTATGATGACCCCAGCATTATCCATAGGCAACAGCATGCTAACACAAAAGTTTATGAACGTCTATTTTCACCTGATTCCACATGGGATCAATTACTACAACAAATCTATGCAAAGGAGCTGGGATGATGCGTTGTAAGCTACATGTGTATGCCAAAGATTACCTTCCTTCAGGTAAATACTGGGATCCACCCGATGACATTAAGGGCATATTACAGCAAATAAGACCTAGCAATGACATATGTGAGTCAATTTTAGGGCTAAATGATTGGTTACAATCTACAATTATGACTAATGTGAGCCAACGTACTAAAAGAAACTTGATAGAAGCCAAGAAAAATAAGTCTCTACCCTGGATGGACATTCAAGCAACAGAAGAACAGCACAAAGTTATAGAAATGGCTACTAAGCAATAGTGTTGTTTTGATTAATCATAACTATAACTAAAATATGTTTTAGTAATGCTCTGGAACTTTTAGTTAATCATAACTATAACTAACTAAAAGTACAGGAGTCACCTTCAAAAAACTATAACTGTAACTATAAAAACATGATTAATGACCCTAACTAAAACTATAATCAAATATCTGCCACAAATGTTATAGTTACTCTACAAGACTATGTTTGAGTACAGAAAGACCTCACTAGCACTATAAAATTGTTCCCAATCAATGGAAATGGTGTGTTTATATACAGATTATTGAAGACCAGGAGCATTGGGAACTATGTAGGCATGAACATATCATGATGGTAGAGTGTTCGTGTAAAACACACATTATTGTAACTAATACTATAACTGTAACTATAACTATAACTAGAATATTTACATTTTGAAGTGGAAACTGTAACTATAACTAAAATCTAGGAATTGGCTACATACTATAACTAAAACTAAATTTCTATTTTCTGTCATCAGTCGATTAACTATAACTATTACTAAAATAGATTTTGCTAACTAAAACAACACTACTAAGCAAAGAGAAACTATGAAAAATGAAAGCAAAAAGCACATGGCTTCCATAAAAGATCAAAGACAGCAGTCTATGATGAAAACCATAACAAAACAAAAAGATAGAGAAATGAGGCTCGAGCACTTAAAATGTGAATTGTCAAGTGTCTTGTTAGTAATTGACAAGGACCACTTGGACTCTATATTGAAGGAAATTGATGATGATAAACATATGGATGGCTCGCAAAAGGTTGACAATTAAGAGGAGAGAACTACTTAAAATGCAATTAAACATCCGAAAGACTATGCTAGGGCAGAATGTGAAGATGTATTCCACAAAGAGTGACAAAACTGTACTCTTACTGCAACTGATCAGTGAATTTAAGGACATACTGGAAAGTAATCCTCTGCCATCCAGTTTCTCCACACGTGCAACACCACAGCTGGTAGGAAAGAAAATCAGTCATCGATTCTATGACAAAAAGAAGAAGGAATACAAATGGTACAGTGGATTGGTAATGAACTATGATGATGAAAGGAATGAATATGAAGTAGCTTATGCTGATGAGGAGCAGCATAGCCTTTATAACATACTGATTGATCATGCAACAGAAGATTTGAAGATCACAAGCTGCGGACTGTATGCGGCATTTATGTAATTTTGCACCTTGTACTAGCTGCCATACAGAAACTATTTTAATTCAAAATCTATGATCACAATAGAACATCTTTATATATGTTATCATTATACTATAGTATCATCATTATGGTAGTTACCTTGATTCATACAAGTCCTCATACGCATTGCTTGGCTAAAGTTCCACCTGTGCATACTGGATTGTGAAATAACATGACGAATTCAAAATGGCTGGCGTAAACCTCCGCAATTTAATATTTCACATGATCTCAATCCTTTCGAACGATTACCTCAAGGTTATGTAGCCACTATGATGTTCTTCTTATGTGCAGAGTTTCAAACTTATCCTTTCGTATCTATGGTTGAAGTGTGCTTTAAAAATATGGCCGTCGAAAAGGCGATAGTGGTAGTAATTCGACGAAGGAACCGTATCATTAAACGGTGTACACCACTGAATGCAGCTAGCAATGTAGCACCTACGATGCAAATTAGAACTAATTCTATGATCATCGATTTTTTCATTGGTAACCCTACATTAGCAGTATCTGACTCAAACTATTCTATGGAATACTACACTTGTACCCAGGCCCACGATTTGAATGACGTTCTTCTAGGAACTGTATCACCTATCCTACAATAAATTGAAACATTTTAGTGGGCCATTTCAGCTGCTACACTTGTTCAAAGCAGATCAATGATTGCAGCTGTGTATACAGCTGCAACTGATTGAAGTAATGATTTAATTGTTTTCTGTTTAACTCACAAGGTACGCAATGTTCATTTTCTTCAAGGTTGTTTTTAGCGACTAGAGCGGATATTGATTTTATGGGATATTCACAAGCTGCTTCGGCTTCATAATCTTGTTTCACCGA
Source organism: Chondrilla cf. caribensis (assembly GCA_964020155.1). Classification (NCBI taxonomy): domain Eukaryota; kingdom Metazoa; phylum Porifera; class Demospongiae; order Chondrillida; family Chondrillidae; genus Chondrilla; species Chondrilla cf. caribensis. The sequence continues at coordinate 2,782,645 of OZ026556.1, read as the reverse complement.
AATATTCCTAGCTGTTTGTATTCTGAACGGATATCAAAATGGCGACGGCGAAAGTGGGAGCTGGAACGCTGTACCTATACACTTGAATTTGGTGCGGAAATGAACTTTCACAGGATATGATCCACACCTTACTGTGAATATGAAACTTTGAGTGATTCCAGTCTTGGAAAGTTAGAAGTTGTCTTCATAATTACCGCCTGTCCGCATATCGATTGGTTCATGCGTTGACCCCTCCTCCAACGATCGCTATTTGGAGCGGCTCCCTGTGCTGCAGCCTCAGTTGCCGGGGTTTAGTGGGTGAGTTTGAGGACTCCTGTTTTCGATCGATGCTTATAGTCTAACTTGTTCTCTGTCCCTTGCCTTTATACATCATTTTCTTCTTTTGATTTAGATCGCGTTTTTTTAATATATAAATTAATATACTCAGCTCTCCCTTCCATGTCGCCGCAGTACAGCACGTACGAAGATGACCCGACCATGGTGAGCGGTGAACCCTGAACATTTGTTTCTTTTTATTTCTCCATCTGTAAAAGAAATATTGACTGCCTTACTTTAAAGTTCTAACATCAGTGTCCTAATTGAGGACTTTTGCATGGAGTGAAGAATGCTTTCAAATCTGATCCAATGAATCAGACGTATAAAAGCAGTCAGTTTCTTTCTGGTCATCTGTGAACATTTGCTGTTCTTGATTGTTCACTTCTAATTAGACCTAATCAATGGGATATTAACGAGGCTTTCTAAAATTAATGCAGCCCAAGACCGGGTCTTTAAAACGTGGAACATGGAATACGGAATACGGAATAGCAGAATAAAGAAAATGGCTGCTGCTTGTAAGGAGTGAGTTTGCCATCGTTCATTGCACTTGTACGAGTAAATTTACCGCAGTTGCAAGCAACGAATAACGAAATACGTGATAAATTCAATACGAATAGTTGGCCCAATCGTTCCAAAACACAATGCTTTAACCTACTATTCCTCAGAATGCATTTCTTAATCAACTTGATATTGGTATTATCACATACTTCCCTGTATTCGGCGGCCATAAGAACGGCAAGTTCCCTGCTATTTGTCTGATGTTCTCATTTACACAATCAGTTTTGACTTCATTTGCGGTGGCCATTTTTCTTATTCCGCTATTCCGTATTCCGCTATTTTGTATTCCATGTTTTAAAGACTCCCGTCCAAGATCTATATACATGTATATACTAGGTGTGAACGTAGTACAGGACCTCGCTAAATAGAATGGCAGTATATGTCATGCCAGATGTGGATGTGTCTGCATTTGTGCTTGGTTTTGTCGAGTTTGCAACTCATGTTATGCAGTATTGCACTGTATGACATGTAATGTAATGTTTGATTTAGTGTTGTGTTTAATTGTATTTGTGATGCATTAACAACTAATTGTGTTTGGTTTTGATTGCAAGTTTCCATTTGATTGTTTTAAACAGAATCTGCATGAGAATTTGACTCTTTCATATAATTTTCCAAACTATAAATCAACTTACAGGTGATTTAATTAGTACTTGTTATAATACACTATAATATTAATATGGTGAACTTACATGAAATATTGCAACTTCTGTTTGGGAATCAAAATAAGCATATGTACGAGTGTCCTTCGAATATGGTTTTTCTTTGATTTGTTAATGGAACATTTGATTCAGGATCATACAAAAATCATTTTTTATATCTAAGCAGTTTCCGATAGTACAGTGCCAGCCAAAAGAAACAGAATGATTGTTCTTAATTGGTAAAATGGCCGTCTGTACATTGAATGAAATTTTACCTAAAAATCATAGTTATGGATAAGTATTTCTTAATGTGATGCCATAATCGTGCTCTTGGAGTATTATTTCAGGATTATGTGGCTTAGATAATCAACTGTGGTATCCACTGTGGATTGTCTGAAGACGGGAATATGTGTGACACGTCCAAATAATACATCGATAGGCGTAGCACTTCAGATGCGAAAATCGTATTCCTATGTTTGTCTGACCAGCTCTACACTTGGCAATGAAGGTCAAGAAACATGTTGTAGTCTAGATTCACAATAGGATTGAGATTAGGAGGGTGTTGAAGGTGCTTTGGAACTTCAATGTCTCTGTTCGGAGAACTAAAAAACAAAAGGAAGAACGCTTCAGTTTTTTCCCTAGTCAACATGCACCAAAAGCCATATGCTTTTATTGTTGTCTTGTGATTTTGACTGAAGTGTACTAATCACCAATTCTTTAACTTCTGCTGTAACAGCTAGTGCAGACTGGAATTGTTGCTGACACTTCAACTCAGCAAATGGCTTAACACAGATCCATGGCTAAAAAGAGGCTATGGTCCAGCAGTTTTCAGGGATTTTATAGATTTTTAGTTTCTATATAGCTCTACAATGTGTGTAGACTTGTAAATGTGACGAAATCCAGCTCTCTGAAACTTCGCCTTAGCTCCTTCAACCTGTGCTAATCGACTATCAGTTAGATCAACATTGTTCAGTGCGGAAATCGTAATGAAGCTTGGAAACGAATATATCTGAATGAACATCAAGAGTAGTACTATATTCAACTATCCATTGACGAAATGAAGACATAAGCATCCACAGTAACAATTTTAGGCAGAATATTATCCTTCCAGCACAACGCCATTTTCACAGCAGGTTACAATCGTTCCGTTTCTTTTGGCTGGCACTGTATAATGCAGTTTTTCAAATTACCAGGCATTTTTGCAAAATTTACATAAACAATTGAATCATCTTGAAAACTTAGACTGTCATAATGTTCAACAGATCTATCAACATACTTTGCATGATACCATTTGGAACAGACATCGCACAGTACAGTCCTGTGGTGTTTTGCAACTATATTTGAAGACACACATCAAGAGGACCAGGGTTAATTACAATTTCACTAACCAATAATAATGGTATAATGATACATTGTCTATTTCCATTATTATTATTACAAGATTAATTTATTCTTCCGTTTGTAAACCTCATAGTGTTGTTGATGTTTTGTAATTGGTGTATCTACCCTAGATATACTGATTTTAGGGTCTATGATAAGACAATGAATATTTGAAAGTTGACAATTAAGGCTGACAATAAGGTTATCTCATGGCTAAAGGAGTTATTAGCAATATAAAGCAACTCATCTGAACTTTTAAAATTCTTGCAATTGGAAAAAGAGAAGAACGGATCGATATCAATAAAAACGTTCACAAAGTCGGATATAGGCCATTGTTCCAAAACGTATATTACTAATTATAGCCTGTAAATGTCTGCCAACATGGACGTCACAATGGCTGTCCATTTGGATGTCCCCAACGTGGACTACGAATTGCCGACTTTACAGAATATTAAATGTAAAATCTGTTCCATGGGAAAATTGTAAGACATTGTTCTTCTTATGCGAAGCCAACGAATGTTGTCCTGATATGAAATCCGGATCCAGGGGCACTCGATGAAGGAAAACTTTCAGCCATCGTGGCATAGCAAGTAAGTGGGCTAAACTTGAATGATAACCTCAGTCTGATACCTCACCGTTGCCCCTATTTGGCAGGTGGCACCAATTGCCACGCTGACCTCGCAGACGTTTGCTGTGTCTGACACAAGTTTGACATATTGGACTAAATTCATCACAAATTTTCATTGAGACAACTTCAACCAATTAAAAACGTGGGCGACATCAATCGGACGCCCCTACCGAATGGAAACAATTACCTTGTTAACGCTCGGTTAATATCAATCATTATTATTAATGTGCCATATGCATATCTCTAGGACAGACAGTCCTATGAGGCACACATCATACAGTGGAACCTGTTAATCCAGACTATGGAAAAAGTGGACACCTGCATATAATGGACGATAAACTTTGGTCCCGAATCTTTCTCCATTTAAAACTGCATGCTAATTAGGCAACTGAAAATCTGGACACCTCTGTATTCCGTAATCAGGACAGCCATTTGCAGTCCCGTTACATCATTGGTTCGTAGAATTTACTGCATATTCCAGACAGTGCTAAATAATATAATTCTTAAAACTGGCAAGAATGCATTGTCAAGCAAAAAATAGCATATCTATATAAATATATGAATACAAAGCTTTGTTATTGTTCAATTCGAGATCTTCCCTCAATCATTTTAGATACTTCTCAGGACCGTAAAAACAAGTAATTCGAGTTAAAAACTACTGAACCCACATTTGAATTACTTGGGTGTCTTAGGTTTAAAAGAACCTTTGCTGAAATTATTTCATTAGGCGAAATGGTTGCGCTTGAATTCTAGCCCAATTTCTAATCCTCTGCGTTTCGAAATCGGCCATCTTTTCTCGCGCAATATAAATTATAAATTTATTGTTACGGTTACACTTAGGAATACATGTTATATTATATCTATCTATGACCATATATCTATTATGCATTATATTGGACAAGCGTAACATATAATATACCAGAAGTCGAAATGAAATAACTTTATCAGACAGCCCCACAAGGTTTTTAACTTTAACAATACATGCATGGGACTTCTAGAACGTATCAAGCTCCACGATTAACCTATAGCTAAACAGTCCCTAATCATTGATTACTTTTGAAAGCATACTTTTCCTATCATATAACATAATGCATATCCAGTATATTATTATTGTGTCAAGTAATTGAAGTGAACTCCAAAATCTAGCGACATAATGTTTCTTGGTTCAAGTCTTACCTCACAAATCGCTGCCATGCTCCTCGTGTTGCTGATTCCTGTTCTTCATTCAGTTTCCCATGCTCTGGAGTCCCTCAAGGCTCGATTCTTGGTCCCACTCCCTTCTCTGCATTTATCAATGATCTTCCTTCTATCCTTCCACCAAATTCCACCGTCCTCTTCACTGACGACATCTCAATCTCAATTACTAGTGACAGCCTTCCCACTCTTGAATCTTAACTTCAACTCTCTCTCGACATGGCAAACTTGTGGCTGGAAAGGAATGGGCTAAAGCTAAACTCGTCTAAAACCAAGAGCATGCTGATACCCTCGAACAGGAAGTCAAACAGTGAAGTAAAGTTAATGATTGATGGAACAGAGGTTGAACAGATCCATTGCTTTAAGTTCCTTGGAGTTTTGGTAAATGACTCCCTCACTTGGTCGGATCATGTCAACTTGATACGTATGTACAAAGGTTACCCGAAGCCTCAGCCTCCTCCGTCATCTTTCTTGGTCCCTCCCCCAGTCTCTTCTTCATCATCATTCATCAAATCATACATCCTCCCGTCTTTTGACTACTGTGATGTTGTCTGGTCTGGCTGCACAAAAAATGAAGCTATTCTACTCGAAACTTTTTAAAACTTTGCTTGTCGAACTGTCCTCCATAAGCATATGGATTACTCTGCTTCCACTGCTCGCAAACAACTAGGCTTATCCACCTTATCTTGTAGAAGAAAAACTTCATCTTGCCCAAACAATGTTCAAGTGCTTAGTATCCTCAATACCTATCTCAGCTTTTCTCTGCACCATCCTCACACTACAACACTCGCTTATCTTCCTCTTCCCAGCTCAATCTTTCATGTATTACATCTTTCCTTGGCCAAAAGGCATTCAGCTTTGCTGGAGCTTCACTTTGGAGATCTCTGCCAGCCAGCATTAGGACTTATAGGGACTACAAGGCTTTTTCTAAGCACTGCAAAGACCTTTTCTCATAAATGTAGCAATTATATTTTCCTATTACATACTTAATATTGACATGTTTCTTTGTCTTTGCATGAATTTGATATTAACTTTGGTTTTATATATTTTGTACTCAACTGACTCTAATGAATGCAATTGACCAAACTTTTTATTCTTATTTTCTATATTCTATATTCTCTATTCTATGATTCTATGATTTTTGTATTATTTTTGTATTTGTGGTTTTTCTGTTCTTTTTATGTACTTACTTTTCTTTTCTGGGTGCCACTTATAGTAGCCCATGGCCAACGGTTCCCCTGGTTAAATAAGATACCCCCATGATAGGTAACCCTGGGAAATCCGGACACCTTTAAAATCAGGGCAATTCTTGCCAGTCCCCAAGTGTGTGGATTATACAGGTTCAACTGTATATCAAAAAAGAATAATCAGATCGACACGAAACACCATAAGTCATCATTCAGCCTGAAATCATTTGAAATGTACAATCCACATATTTGAGATACTAGAGAATTTGAAGATGCTTACATTCTTGGTCCAGAATGATAAATAACTTCTCATCATTGGTCAACCATTCAAAATCTAGAGATACCCTTGTCAATGACTTGAAAAGGTCTGCCGTTTGTCTTTCCATCTCGCACTCCAGCAGCCAGTGTTGTACATCTTCCACCTTCCCCGTATCACATTCCCAACATGTTCTCTCCTCTCTCTCAAGCCCCCTCCATCTTTCACACTCAATCCTAAGTGGGGCTGTCCCACCTCTGATCATCATCATGAGTCTTCTCTTGCCCATGTCAGCCACATCTAAACATCGAGACTCACCACCTCTCTCTTTCAATAGCCTCAACAAGGCCAACTTGGGTTTTGTGGTTAGTTCATCATCCCATTCATCTTCGACCTTCCTTCTCATACAAGCCGGCAACATTGTTGTAATTTTTCCATATGACAGTCCTTATACCTCCTCGACACCAATTTCACTCCAACCAAAGCACTCCATGCACTTTTTCAGCTTCTTCATCCATCCTCCACCACTTTTGGGCAACGCCAATGCTGCTAACCAGAAAATCCTTCCTTTAAACATTGGATTCGTCATGACCTTCAACCAGGAAGCGACACATCTCATCCTTGCCAGCCAGACCACTGGAAAGGTATCAGCCTCTATCATTGGAGATACCTTTGGGTGGTGCACACCTACACCAAATAAGATTCTCAGGGCCCTTAGTTGTAGTTGGTTCAACCCATCTAGCTTCTGATGACAACCCCAGATCTCTGCCCCATACAACAACACAGAATCAACCAGTGACTGCATCAGCTGCATAAATGACTTTCCTTTCACCTCCCCAACTGACTCATGGCATCTCTGCAGCCAAGCATCCAATGCCCGAGACCCATTTCCACCTGATGCTCCACCATATTTGAGCAGTTTAAACTGTCATCTACCAAGCAGCCCAAGTACTTGTAAGTAGATACCCATGGAAGGACCTCATCACCAATTCTAAATTGATCAGTACACTTATTAATCCCTCTTTTTCTCATGTGCATTACTGCACACTTCTTCACATTTATCTCGACAGACCATTTTTTTCACACCAACTTTGTAAGCATTGAAAACTCTTCCTCATGTTATCTGCACTCTCAGTCAGTAGAGCTGTGTCATCAGCAAACAGCAAACCAGGCACCATAACGTCTCCACACACCACTCCACATTCCCTATCCTTTAACTCAGTTACCAAACTGTTGATGTACAATGAAAAGAGAACTGGGGATAATACACATCCCTGCCGTAGACCTTTTATATATAACAGGACAAAGTGAATAGAGAGAGCCCAAGGGATTTCAGAGGTAGCAGTAACAGAGTTTGTTGTCTTGAGATAGATCAAAGTCTTGTATACTGCTGAGTGTACCACTGGACATCGCCATTCCAACTTTGTTGAGATACTGGTCCTTCTGAATCTGGGATGGAAGTCACTTTTTGACAGAAAAGAAGTGTTGT
>OZ026556.1:2755000-2762500 GCA_964020155.1 Chondrilla cf. caribensis | reverse complement strand
TGACGCGGATATAAAATGGCGGACCTATACATTCCATACATTGCAGTTTCGCAAAATATTATATTCTGCAATCGCAGATATAATAAAGACCTATTTTTCAATTTCAACAATGAGGGCAACTATAAATAGACCATGTAATAATATCAAACCAGGTCGGTCACGGTAGCCGGGTAGTCGGATGACATAACTGTAGGCTAACAACGGCGGGTTCGAATCCAGCAAAAGCCTTTTTTTTTCTCGTGGATAGAGCAGTATCAAAGTATATGAAACTGTACTTCTATCATCAACTACTAGAGTACTCCTTTACATCATCAATACAATATATCAATTTTCTTTTATAGAGTAAGAACAATGCCAGTGAAGGACAGACATACACACACAAAACATACACAAACACAGACAGACGCACACGAACACAAACACACACAGAAAACTTGTACACACGAACATACACAACACATACACACACACACACACACACACATCACACAAAGAAAACATACACATACAAACACACACATATGCGCACGCGCATACACAAATACATGGATACACATACAATTCATATACAGCAACACACAGAGACATACACACACACACAAACAAACACTAACTCAAACACACACTACACACACACACACACACAGACACACCAACACACACAAACACCAACTCAAACACACAACATATACATGCACATACGGACACACTAACATGCACACACACACAAACACACATGCACAAACACACACAACACATACAAACCAACTAACAGAGACACATACACACCTACACAGACGCACTAACACACGCAAACATCAACTCAAAGACACATAAAACACACACAAACACACAAACACATTCACAAACGTGCACACACACACACCAACTCACAGACACACAAACACACACTCATACACACAAACACAGACACACACTCATACACACAAACACAGAAAAATAATACACACAAACACACATGCGCACGCAGACACATACAAACCAACACACACATATACACACACACAAAACACACACACCAACACACAGACACACACACACACATACACAGACAGACACACACACCAACACACAGACATACACACACACATACACAAACATACAACATACACACACATAAAACACATACACACCAACACAACGGCATACACAAACACACAAGAAACACACACATACGCCAGCTCGCACACACACATGTGCAAGCGCGCACACAAAAACATGGACAAACACACACACACACACACACACACAACACATACACACCAACACACACACGCATACACAGACAGACACACACATACCAACACAAAGACATGCACAAACACAGACACACACATACAAAACACAAAAACAACACACACCAACACACAGACACACACACATACACAGAGAGACACACACAACCACACACAGACATACACAAACACAGACACACGCATACAAAACACACAAACACAACACACACACCAACACACAGACACACACACAAACACACAGATACACACACACATATGCGCAAGCGCACACACCAATACACACATGTGCAAGTGCACACACACGCACACAACAACCACATGCGAAAGCGCGCATACCAATGCACACGCATGCACGCACGCACACACACACACGCAAGCGCACACACCAATACACACACACACACACATATACACATACACATGAGTAAACGTGCACACCAAAACACACACATACACACACACGTGCAAGTACGTACACCAATACACACACACACATGCGCAAAAGCGCACACCAATACACATTAACACTCGCAAGCGCGCACACCAATACACACGCACATACACACACACACACACACACACATGCGCAAGCGCGTTCAACAATAAACACACACGCACGTACGCACGCAAGCAAACACACATACACAAGCGCGCACACCAATACAACACGCAAGCGTGCACGCCAATACACACATACATACACACATACATGCGCAAGAGCGCACACAAATACAAACACACGCGCAAGCGCGCACACCAAAACACACACACACACGCAGCAAGTACACCAATACACACACACACACTCACACACATGCGCAAACGCGCATACAAATACACACACGCGCAAGCGCGTTCACCAATAAACACACACGCATGTACGCACGCGCGCACACAGGCAATCACACACATGCGAAAGTACGCACACCAATACACAAACACACACATGCGCAAGCGCGCACACCAATACACACACGCGCAAGCGCGCACACCAATACACATACGCGCAAGCGTGCACACCAATACACACACGCGAAAGCGCGCACACTAATGCACACACGCATACACGCACACGCAACACGTACAATAATACACAAACACATGCGCTAGTGCGGAAAGAAATACTCACATACGCAAGCAAGCGCGCACGCCAAAATATACACACAATCGCAAGTGCGCACACCATAACATACACAAATATGCAAGCGTCCACACACACACACACACATGAGCAAGCGAGCACACCAATACAAACACACACACACGTGCAAGCGCACTCACCAACACACACACAAATGCACACACACACATTCGCTAGCAAGAACCTCATTTCACACGCGCACGTACGCACACGCGCATGCATGCAAAAACATATGCGCAAACGCACATACCAATACACTCACACACAAGCGCAAGCGCCCACACCAATACATACAAACATGCGCAAACGGGCACACCAACACACAGATACACACAAACACATCCACACAAATACAAACACGAGTTAGTGAGCAAACAAATACACCAATACACACACGCATACACATGGGCAAGGGCGTAAAGCAATTCTCACAGTCAAACACACATGCGCAAGCGCGCACACCAATACACACACACATACACAAACACACGCACGTACGCACGCGCGCACACATGCACAAACACGCAGAATCACGTATACCAATATACGCACATTTGCAAACGCGTGAAGCGATACTAACACACACACATGAGCAAGTGCGCACACCAATACACACAAATGCGCACAAGCGCGCAAAACAATACAGACACAGATGCGTAAGCGCCAATAAACGCACACAAACACACAAGCAAGCGCACACACCAAAACACACGTTCGCAAGTGAACACACATGCTCAAGCTCCCATACGCACACACTCACATGCTTAAGCGCCCACACACACGCACACACAAATGAGCAGGCGTGCACACCAATACACACACGCACGTACACAAGCACGGATGCACACACACACACATTTGCAAACGCGATCACCAAAACACACAAACATGCACACACGAGCGCAAGCCCGCAATCCAATATACACAAACACACTCGCGCAAGCACGCACAACAATACACACGCATGCGCATGAGCGTACACCAATACACATAAACACATGTTCAAGCGCGCACAACAGTACAGACCAATACACACACACGCAAAAGCGCACACACCAATCCACTCACACATGCACGAACGTACACGCGCGCACGCACGCATAAACATGTGCAAACGCGCACACCAATACACACACACACATGCTCAAGCGTGCACTGCAATACATTCAAATGCGCGAGCGTACACTAATACACACACACATACACACGAACTTGCACAAGCGCGCACGCAAAACCACACACATTTGCAAACGCGATCACCAAAACACACATACGCAAGCACCTAAAGCAATACTAACACACGCGCAGGTGCGCACCCCAATACACACTTGTGAAAGCGCACACACACACACACACGTACGCAAGAGCGCACAACAATACGCACACATACACAAGAGTGTAAACCAATTTGTATTGGACACTCATGCAAGCGCGCACACGAATACACAAACACACGCAAGCACGCACACCAATACACACACACATGATCAAGGGCACACACCAACCCACATACACACACGTGCATGCGCGCACACCAATACACACACACTCGTTCAAGCGCGCACAACAGTACAGCCCAATACACACGCGTAAGTGTGCACACCAATACACACACACACACGAGCAAGTGCACTCACCAATACACACATACGTACGAACTTACACAAGCGCGCACGCACACACACATTTGCAAACGCGATCACAAATACAGACACACGTGCAAGCGCGTAAAGCAATACTCACACACATGCAAGTGCACACACAAATACTCAAACGCGCAATTGCCCACACTAGCACACACGCATGCTCACGCGCCAACACGCACAATCACACACATGAGCAAGCGCGCAGACCAATACACACACATGCTCAAGAGCGAACACCAATACACACACACACACATGAGCAAAGGTGCACACAAATACACACACACATGAACAATCGCACAAAATAATACATAAAACACGTGCAAGAGCGCAAACCAATATACACACATGCACAAGTAGGCACACCAATGCACACACATGCACGCACGTACTCAATCACGCAGACACACACCTTTTCACACACACACACACACGCACACGCAGCACGCACACCAATGCACACACACATAATTACACATGTGCAAACGCGCATACAAAAACACACGCGCAAGCGCGTACACAGGCGCTCAGACACGCACTCACATACATGCGAATGTACGCACACCAATACACAAACACACAAACGCGCAAGCGCGCACACCAATACACAAACGCATACACACACGCAGCACGTACACCAATACACACTCACATGCGCAAGCGCGTAAAGCAATACTTACATACGCACGCAAGCGCACACGCCAAAATATACACAAACGCAAGTGCGCACACCATTACATACACAATTACGCAAGAGTCCACACACACACACACACACACACGAGCAAGTGAGCACACAAATACACACACACACATGCGCAAGCGCACTCACCAATACACACACACATGCACGCACACACATTCGCAAGCATGCACACCAATACACACGCGCACGTACGCAAGCGCGCATGCATGCAAAAACATATGCGCAAACGTGCATACCAATACTCTCACACACATGCGCATGCGTGTACACCAACACACAGACACACACAAACACATCCACACAAATGCACACACATGAAATAGCGGGCAAACAAATACACCAACACACACACGCATAAACATGGGCAAGGGCGTAAAGCAATACTCACAGTAACACACACATGCGCAAGCGCGCACACCAATAAACACACAAACACACAAACACATGCACATATGCAAGCGCTCACGCACGCACAAACACATTCGCAAACGCGTCAAGCGATATTATTACACACACATGAGTAAGTGCGCACACCAATACACACAGATGCGAACAAGCACGCAAAACAGTACAGACACACGCGCAAGCATCAAAATGCTCACACAAAAACACACGCAAGCACGCACACCAATACACACGCGCAAGCGTGCCCACACACGCACGCACACACACGTGCGCAAGTCCGCACTCCAATATACACAAACACACACGCGCAAGAGCGCACAACAATACACACGCATGTGCAAGAGCGTAAACCAATTCACACACAAACACATGTTCAAGAGCGCACAACAGTACAGACCAATACACACGCACGCACGTGCAGGTGCTCACACTAATATACAAACGCGCAAGCGCCCAAATCAGCACACACGCATGCTCGCGCCCACACGCACAATCACACACATGAGCAAGCGCGCACACCAATACACACACATGCGCAAGTAGGCATACCAATGCACAAACACGCACGCATGTACACAAGCACGCACACCAATACACACACATGCGCAAGTAGGCACACAAATGAACACGCACGCACGCACACACGCACGCACGCACGCACGCACGCACGCAAGCACACACACACGTGAAGTTACCTTGGCTTATACAGTAAATAGTTTTGCAGTATCATGCACCCATTAGACTTTAGTATAGATCTTCAATTATAAACTACTCATTATCTACCAACCTAAAACGGGGGAACGGAATAATTTAATCTTTATGTGTGCATGTGATACAATGGGGGAAATAAAAAATGTGTGCATTAACGCGTGAAGATGTACAATATTGTGATTGGAAACTACACGGCATATAGGTATTGCTTGAAAAAACGACTGCAAGTGTACACTTGGAGAATTATTAAATGTATAATAGAAAATTCATAAGCATTGTGTGAGAAAAACCTAGGATGCGTCAAAGAATTAGATGATCTCTAGACCTTCACAGCAACAATTTCCTTAGCATTTTATAAATGTTTCCTACTTGTGCGCTAGTTCTCTAAGATTCTGCGAAGACTTGTGTCCACTTCATTCTAACGAAGAGCTACAGAAAGGCACGATATGCCGTTGAAAACATCAACATTATATTGTGTATACAGTATAGACTGCATTGTGTCTACGTCACTTTTAGCAATTAACACAAAAGGACGTGCAACACATCAGTCATTATGGGAAAAGGAACTCAGCATGCAATACCCCTGTATTTCTTTAAGTCCCGAAACACAAAACTGTGTAGAATGTAAAAGCCATTTTTAAGTCATGAATGCGTACCTGAGGTAACATGTAGTGCTTCCACTTTCAACAAAGCCTAACATTGGCACATAATGTATAGTGTGTTGCGATTAGCCAATTCTTATTTAAACCACAGGATGGGCGAACTTTATCGCTGGGAATCTAGTATAGTTAAAATTAACTCAGTTCTTGGAAAACTATTTCTACAAATTATTTTAATAAATTAATGCCATTAAGTAGAAAGTGGAAAATTTGATATCAACAATTATAGACACAGGCCCCTGTATCAATACAATTCTTAAGATTGGAGATTAGAAAGTGTCACTCAATATTGGACATTTAAGAATGATATCTTTTCCACATATGTAAGTATTTACGTGTGTACATTGAGATTATAAAGACACATGTACTGAGTTTCTTTTTCTCTCTAACCCAATTACTAACCTTGGAAGGGTCATTAGTTTGAATAGATAAAGTGCTATCAGTGTTCTAGCCACAAACATAATCAACAGGGGATGAGTATGTATGTTGAACTGTTTGTTGGACTAAGTTACAAGCCCACTTGAGTATCATTTGTGCTGAATCCTAAGGCCCAAAGTCATCGCCATTTAAGTGGATGACATCTACTGAGAATGGGTTCTTTGCTTAACAGTGCTATCTAAAGTCATGTTGTTACTTGCTACAACAAATGATAATTAGGCCACCTTTAATGTTGCACTAATAGCCACCATCTGTATTAATATACCATCCTACATTCTGTCAAATCTTAATACTGCACATGATTACAAACATATATTGTTCTTACTCTTTTGACTTTATCTTCAACATAGAAACACCATAAAGGTATACCAGACTATACTCCCATTGGCCACAGCTTTAATATGGCTTTTAGGTTTCTCTTTTTTTGCTGTCAAATCACACTGTACGGGCAACACCCTCTCCGATCATTCCGAGGTAACTTCATCTGACCATAATGTCTCAGTTCTCATATGTGCAA
>OZ026556.1:2692500-2750000 GCA_964020155.1 Chondrilla cf. caribensis | reverse complement strand
AGAGGTCAAAATTTCACAAAATCCAATATAATTCATAAACACTCTACCCCCTCACCCATACTTGTACTACACTAATTAGTTTACACCCATACATTTTTCCACTGAGTCTACACAGTGTTATTATTCACCAAAGTACATGTACATGTGGATAAAATGCAAACATCTGTCTGACAATTTGTAGTTAAAAGTAAGTGATAAAAGTACAAAGATGACACAGATGCATTAGTCTGAAATTAATACTAATACTACAACTTACGATCCAACAAATACGTATGCTACTTCCTCTGAGAGCCAAAGCTGCAAGCATGTTCTACCAGGATTCTACCAAAGTTTTCTACAAGGGTCGTCTTGCAATCAAGTGATGAACATGATCAGATGTAAAATCTCATTCGCCTTGATCGATGCAGCTATCATGTGTTTGAGAGGTGCAGGATCTTCCTGGCACAAACCTACGAATCAATTGACCTAACTGACAAGCCTGTGGATTTATTCATCAACACATGCTGATCAACTTACATAAACAAAAATATTATTATCATCTTTAATATTATATGCAGTTTATTTTATTAGCCTTAAGTACAGTATCTGTAACAAACTACTGGATGTCAATAATAAAAAGAGGGAAAATGTTCTACCAGGAATAAATGAATCAACAGCACTAACACCCACAAGAAATTCACACTGAACATAGATAGTTGAGAGTACTAACATTCTTACTTCAATGCTTTTAGTGATAACCTAAAATACCTCACTCAATTCACATTAGTAGAATGAATATGAGTAACTACGTACATGAATACAATGTAGCATGCTACGTAGAAGGATCAAAAGGAAATGTGTGCTCATATCAGTACGTCAACACACTTCACTGATATGAACATACTTGTTAATAGTTACAAAGTACAATAGAAACATTTCTTGTTGTCTATTGGGCAAACGGTCACAATGACCAGACCATACCATAGAAATGTAACAATCCTGATATTATTTCAAGGTGTGTGAAGAGGTGCTACTGTAGTTGCGCAATAACAGTGTGACGCCATCGATTAATTGGGGCGAGCCTAAGCGAGCCCCACACTTGCGAGTCGGCCGCCTGCCCGCCTACGCTTCCGGTGTGGAAATATATAATATATATATATATATATATATAGGCTTAAAAGTTTGGGTATTGGAGGTAAGATATTTGATTCAATCAAAGCGATTTACTCAGATTTGAAATGTAAGGTGAAAGTTGGTGACAAATGTAGTGATTCTTTCCCGGTTGATGTGGGTCTCAGGCAGGGATGTGTTCTATCGCCAATTCTATTTAGTGCTTATGTGGATGATTTAATAGAAGAGTTGAGAAGAGAACATGTAGGAATTGAAGTTGAGGATATACGAATTCCTGGTTTGATGTTTGCAGATGACATAGTGGTTTTTGCGGAAAGTGAGGTTCAGCTGAATAGAGCATTAGAAGTAGTGAATAAGTGGTGTTATAAGTGGAAGATGAAGATCAATGTGGGTAAGAGTGGTGTGATTCATTTTCGTGACAAGAGACGAATAAAGAGATGTAAGGAAGTTTTTAGGATAGGAGGGGAAGTTATTCAAATGGTTGCTGAGTACAAATATCTGGGGGTTATAATTGACGAATCATTGAAGGGAGATAGGATGATGGAGTCAGTAATGGAAAATAGTAGGAAAGCTTTATATGGGGTGAATAGATTAATCAGAGGCTTGGGGAATGTAGGGTGGGAAACGTTTACGAAACTATATATGTCGTATGTGAGAAGTTCCATGTTGTATGCTGCTGAAGTATGGGGGTTGCTATGTAGAAATGAATATAAATTGGAGAAGGTTCAACGGGCAGCAATAAGAAGTCGTTTGGGGGTTCACTCCAAATTCCCCCTTTTGGGCTTGGAATTGGAAGCAGGGTGGATGCCTGTGAAATGGGAAGCGAAAATTAGGGCGATTAAGTACTACATAAAAGCTAGTAGAAATGAGAAGATGAGGTTACTGAATAGAGTGATGGCATGGGCAAATGAGGGGGTAGGATGGATGGAAGGGGATGAGGGGTTCTTGGAGTGTATGGGGTGGAATGGGCATGGTTCACCGGGAGAAATCTTTGCAGATTTGTCGCTTGGTCAGGTGAACGAGATGTTGGAGGCATGTACATGGAGGAAGCTCCGGGAAGAGTGGAGAGAGGGCTGCAGCAGATCACAGAAGTTAGGATATTGGGAAGTTTTAGTACGAGATATAGCTTTTGCAGAGTGGAAGATGGGAGAAGCAGTTAGAGTGCAAAGCAAAGATCAGAGGAAGCTGATAGGGGAATTGAGATGTGGATGTGCAAAGCTGGAAGTGGAAACGGGGAGATGGAAAGGAGTAGCAAGAGAAGATAGGATCTGTCTGCTATGCAAGAAAGAGATGGGAGATGAGAGGCATTTCCTCACATCCTGTGAGGCCCTACAAGATGAGCGATGTGATCTAGAACAGCTAATGAAGAATGAGGACGACAAATTAAATGATGTGATGAAAAGATTGCATGAGAAGACGATTTCTAGGATAGTTATGAGAATGTGGAATAGAAGAGTTGAACTGTTTTAAATTGTTTTGTCTATTGACTGTTGTATGTGCTATTTTGGGAATCTCCCTACATCAGCACAATAATAATAATAATAATAATAATATATATGTTTGTATTCTATATTTAGGCCAACAATTTGGCCAACGTTTTCGACGTCTGAAGGACGGAAACTCTTTTCATGACGTCCGGTATGTCTGGAGAAAGACGTGGATGCCCTTTTCGACAAGATCGAGGCGAATTTTCACACACGTTGACGTTTCTTTCTCTGGGACGCCGTGCCATTTTGATCGACTGCCAATTCTGGTATTGGCCGAATTGATCTCCTTCGAACCGTTCGACAAACACAAGAAACATTCTATTGGAAGTAGAAAGACGCGGGGACACTCGGGACATCTTCTGAAAGGTGGGAAACGACCGGGGGAGTAGGGCCCTTCTTCGGCGAGTCGGGCGTTATATCTTACGTGTTAAAACATCGATCTCTCGTTGTTTTGACCATTCTAAAACTGTTAGGTGGTTCTTTAGACCACATATCAATGCTTTTGAACCTTTTGTGTCTGAATGATTCTCTTGTGGAACAAAGAATCTCGAAATACATGTTAATGCCGTATGGTCTCTAGTCAGCTAGCTAGACTAGTTCAGACACAGTCTGAAGGGGCTCGCCTAAGCTCGCCCTGTTAGCAGGGGTCAGTAGTGATGCACAGTAGCTGGCATTGAAAACGTACACGCAGGCACTGACTGATGTCTGCAGCATGCTGTATTCAGGCAATTGTGGAAATGCCAGTGAATCCATAAGTGCTTGACAGGGTGGCTAAGTACATGCAGTGTGCTGTGTCCTGCTGCTGTGCAGTAGTTGCAGTAGTAACAGCATGTTCATCCCATGTTGCAGCACAGAAAGATGATAATGATTATTATATAGATGGATTACACAGCATTAAAATGAATCAATGCGTAAATATAAAACCCTAACCCTACCCTAACCCTAACCCTACCCTAACTCTACCTTAACTTACTCCCTACTCCAAATGTATTATGGGAAGAAATACCAAATGTTGATAAGTGTGTACATCAAAATGCATTGATATTATCCCATTGTGTTAGACAGCTACAGCTTGCCCCATTCAGGTGCATATGTCAGCATGTGCACATAGGGTCTGTCCCATTTAGCAGCAGATGTGCCGAAGTTGAAGTACAGGAACAATAGCAGTTGATGTATGCGTGTCGACAACGTTACTTTGCGTTTCTATGTGTGAGACCATATAGTTTGGTATTTCTTCCTATACAGTGTAGTACTTTTGGAGTAGGGAGTAAGTTAAGGTAGAGTTAGGATAGGGTTAGGGTTAGGGTAGGGTTAGGGTTTTATATTTACGCATTGACTCATTTTGATGCTGTGTAATACATCTATAAAATCATTATCATCCTTCAATACTACACAGACATCTCTGTGCTGCAACATGGAATAAACATGTTGTCACTACTGCAACTACTGCACAGCAGCAGAACCCAGCACACTGCATGTACTTAGCCACCCTATCAGGCACTTATGGATATGCTGGCATTTCCATAATCGCCTGAATAGAGCATGCATGCTGCAGACATGTGTGTTGCGTGTGTGTGTGTTTGTGTGTGTGTGTCTGTGTGTTGGTGTGTGTGTGTTGGTGTGTGTGTGTGTGTGTGTGTGTGCGTGTGTGTGTGTGTGCGTGCATGTGTATGTGTGTGTGTGTGTTTGTGTGTGTGTGTCTGTGTGTTGGTGTGTGTGTGTTGGTGTGTGTGTGTGTGTGTGTGTGTGTGTGTGTGTGTGTGTGTGTCTGTGTGTTGGTGTGTGTGTGTGTGTGTTTGTGTGTGTGTGTGTGTGTGTGTGTGTGTGTGTGTGTGTGTGTGTGTGTGTGTGTGTGTAACAGTACAAACACAACAATCCATGCCTTCTAGTGTGTGTGTGTGTTTGTGTGTGTGTGCGTGCATGCGTGTGTGTGTGTGTTTGTGTGTTTGTGTGTGTGTGTGTGTGTGCATGTGTGGATTGCATTATTTGTAAATCTAAGAATACATAAACTCAACAAAATGCTCTTTATACAACTTATGCATTAAACTTTCACAACTGAGATCAGAATTCTGTTAACTGTATTCATTGTGTAACAATATAAACACAACAATCCATGCATGTGTATGTGTGTACGTGTGTCGATCCTAAGGTTAAACAAACCAGTTTAACAGTACACAAGATTTCCTAATGGTTCAAAATGATAGCCTTTTCCCAACACTATACTTCCTGCTGGTAACATTCCACCACATTGATAAGACATCCCATCTCCATCACCGATTGCACAGACATCTATCATCAATTGATCACCATCAACGTTGTATTGATCATAATTCCTAACAGCACCTCTACCCTCCACCCCAATGCACCTCTCATACTCAAGTGGTCCACTGACTAAACAAGTGACCTGTCCTTACAAGGACAGGTCACTTGTTTGTACGACCTACTGTTTCAATCTATACATGAAAGGCACTGAACAACCCCAACACTATTCCTACCATATCATAGACTGCATCCAAGATTCAACATTATGAATGTTAAAAATGCAAAATCAACAAAATATAATTAGTTGGGTACACACTGGTAAATAATTACAGATTAAGGTTTCTAAACAAACACTGAAGTGTGTAATAAGAAGTGTACAGTACATAGATACACACAAACATACATCCTGTACATTCCTATCTATTAGTGTTGCCATGATAATCGCAATACACGATATATCATGACAATACAAATTTGCGATACAATAAACAAACAGTGTTTCGGTTACGATATTGGCCCCAATTTCTGCTGAGTTAGCATCCATAATGCACGTGCTGTCATCTAATTGCCATCTTTTCAGTATAAAGAGACCGGAGATATGTCGAATGTAAGCGAATTCGACCAGATTTTGAAACCAAGCTTCAAGACAGAGTACATCTGGAAGCAATTCGGTTTCCCTCAGACAGTACCAGCACGATTATATACAGACAAGAAGACTTTGTCGGGCTGTCGTTGCATACTCAGGAAACACCTTTAACTAAATGCCATCACTGACAAACGTAATCAGCTCACTTCTGAACATGCTGATCAACTAATCTTTTTTTGAAAACCTTGAATAACACTGTGTATTCGTACACATCACTTGTTTGCTGTTTTGTTTACTCAGTTGTACACATATTATGTATGGTGTAAATCTGTTTGGTGCATCATTTGTTAATTAATAATAGTGTATCATGATATTATCGTGATAAAAGTTGCAAACCTACTAATATCGTGATACACATTTTCTTGTATCATGGCAACACTACTACGTATCTATGTAGCTTAAGATCAGAGCATTGTGAGTCTTAACAAATTTACTTTGTGTCAATCTGCAGGTGCATTTGACTCAGTAACAAAGCAAGGACAATGTGATCATCATGCAGCATACCATGAGCAACTCTGCTGTACACAGTCTGTACTATGAGAGATAAAACTGATCAACTATACTCTTCAGTTTGGAGTAACCATTCAAAACATACAGAAACACATCCAGGAAGAACTGTTGGGAAAACTGATACAAAGCGTGCATTTGATACAGTCCATCAATGGAGAAGTAAATGGATAAACATGATGATGCAAGTGGTACATATTCCTGTGACACTCACTCAACCTCTGCCATTACAATGTCAGTCTCCTCCAACTTCCTTGGCACCTCTCCAGGTTCTTTCTTCAGATTCTCCAGTTGACTTATAATACTATATGGTTATGTACATATACGTACTTGCCCTCGGTATATTGAGAATGAGCATATTCTTCCACTTCATCAATAGAAGTATGATGAAGTGAGTTCAAAAAGTTGTCACAAATCATCTCAGACATGAGCAATTCTTCACTGAACCAAACCATTCCATACCTACTGACAGTAGCCAGGGTTGCATATTTCAAATTTTGAACTTCAAACATTATATATACACGCCTACAGGAGCAAAAGATAATAAACAATAAAGACAGTTATAATAACACATATATATCACATAACATCAACAGGACCTACATTTGATGGTAGAGATAAGTACTCTCCATTTGGCAGAGTTAGAAGTTTATTGTCATCCAAGACACTGTTGAGGTTTTCTGCCTATTCTGGATCAACATCTCCATCAAAAAATTATCCACTGCCTCTTGTGAATTTCTCCTCTAACACTATCAATTCTACAAATATATATGATAACAATAATATACCGAATGGCATTGGTACCTTGAATATGTCAACACACATACATAATATACCACTTGTGCACACAAAACGAATAACAAGAGGTCAAAATTTCACAAAATCCAATATAATTCATAAACACTCTACCCCCTCACCCATACTTGTACTACACTAATTAGTTTACACCCATACATTTTTCCACTGAGTCTACACAGTGTTATTATTCACCAAAGTACATGTACATGTGGATAAAATGCAAACATCTGTCTGACAATTTGTAGTTAAAAGTAAGTGATAAAAGTACAAAGATGACACAGATGCATTAGTCTGAAATTAATACTAATACTACAACTTACGATCCAACAAATACGTATGCTACTTCCTCTGAGAGCCAAAGCTGCAAGCATGTTCTACCAGGATTCTACCAAAGTTTTCTACAAGGGTCGTCTTGCAATCAAGTGATGAACATGATCAGATGTAAAATCTCATTCGCCTTGATCGATGCAGCTATCATGTGTTTGAGAGGTGCAGGATCTTCCTGGCACAAACCTACGAATCAATTGACCTAACTGACAAGCCTGTGGATTTATTCATCAACACATGCTGATCAACTTACATAAACAAAAATATTATTATCATCTTTAATATTATATGCAGTTTATTTTATTAGCCTTAAGTACAGTATCTGTAACAAACTACTGGATGTCAATAATAAAAAGAGGGAAAATGTTCTACCAGGAATAAATGAATCAACAGCACTAACACCCACAAGAAATTCACACTGAACATAGATAGTTGAGAGTACTAACATTCTTACTTCAATGCTTTTAGTGATAACCTAAAATACCTCACTCAATTCACATTAGTAGAATGAATATGAGTAACTACGTACATGAATACAATGTAGCATGCTACGTAGAAGGATCAAAAGGAAATGTGTGCTCATATCAGTACGTCAACACACTTCACTGATATGAACATACTTGTTAATAGTTACAAAGTACAATAGAAACATTTCTTGTTGTCTATTGGGCAAACGGTCACAATGACCAGACCATACCATAGAAATGTAACAATCCTGATATTATTTCAAGGTGTGTGAAGAGGTGCTACTGTAGTTGCGCAATAACAGTGTGACGCCATCGATTAATTGGGGCGAGCCTAAGCGAGCCCCACACTTGCGAGTCGGCCGCCTGCCCGCCTACGCTTCCGGTGTGGAAATATATAATATATATATATATATATATATAGGCTTAAAAGTTTGGGTATTGGAGGTAAGATATTTGATTCAATCAAAGCGATTTACTCAGATTTGAAATGTAAGGTGAAAGTTGGTGACAAATGTAGTGATTCTTTCCCGGTTGATGTGGGTCTCAGGCAGGGATGTGTTCTATCGCCAATTCTATTTAGTGCTTATGTGGATGATTTAATAGAAGAGTTGAGAAGAGAACATGTAGGAATTGAAGTTGAGGATATACGAATTCCTGGTTTGATGTTTGCAGATGACATAGTGGTTTTTGCGGAAAGTGAGGTTCAGCTGAATAGAGCATTAGAAGTAGTGAATAAGTGGTGTTATAAGTGGAAGATGAAGATCAATGTGGGTAAGAGTGGTGTGATTCATTTTCGTGACAAGAGACGAATAAAGAGATGTAAGGAAGTTTTTAGGATAGGAGGGGAAGTTATTCAAATGGTTGCTGAGTACAAATATCTGGGGGTTATAATTGACGAATCATTGAAGGGAGATAGGATGATGGAGTCAGTAATGGAAAATAGTAGGAAAGCTTTATATGGGGTGAATAGATTAATCAGAGGCTTGGGGAATGTAGGGTGGGAAACGTTTACGAAACTATATATGTCGTATGTGAGAAGTTCCATGTTGTATGCTGCTGAAGTATGGGGGTTGCTATGTAGAAATGAATATAAATTGGAGAAGGTTCAACGGGCAGCAATAAGAAGTCGTTTGGGGGTTCACTCCAAATTCCCCCTTTTGGGCTTGGAATTGGAAGCAGGGTGGATGCCTGTGAAATGGGAAGCGAAAATTAGGGCGATTAAGTACTACATAAAAGCTAGTAGAAATGAGAAGATGAGGTTACTGAATAGAGTGATGGCATGGGCAAATGAGGGGGTAGGATGGATGGAAGGGGATGAGGGGTTCTTGGAGTGTATGGGGTGGAATGGGCATGGTTCACCGGGAGAAATCTTTGCAGATTTGTCGCTTGGTCAGGTGAACGAGATGTTGGAGGCATGTACATGGAGGAAGCTCCGGGAAGAGTGGAGAGAGGGCTGCAGCAGATCACAGAAGTTAGGATATTGGGAAGTTTTAGTACGAGATATAGCTTTTGCAGAGTGGAAGATGGGAGAAGCAGTTAGAGTGCAAAGCAAAGATCAGAGGAAGCTGATAGGGGAATTGAGATGTGGATGTGCAAAGCTGGAAGTGGAAACGGGGAGATGGAAAGGAGTAGCAAGAGAAGATAGGATCTGTCTGCTATGCAAGAAAGAGATGGGAGATGAGAGGCATTTCCTCACATCCTGTGAGGCCCTACAAGATGAGCGATGTGATCTAGAACAGCTAATGAAGAATGAGGACGACAAATTAAATGATGTGATGAAAAGATTGCATGAGAAGACGATTTCTAGGATAGTTATGAGAATGTGGAATAGAAGAGTTGAACTGTTTTAAATTGTTTTGTCTATTGACTGTTGTATGTGCTATTTTGGGAATCTCCCTACATCAGCACAATAATAATAATAATAATAATAATATATATGTTTGTATTCTATATTTAGGCCAACAATTTGGCCAACGTTTTCGACGTCTGAAGGACGGAAACTCTTTTCATGACGTCCGGTATGTCTGGAGAAAGACGTGGATGCCCTTTTCGACAAGATCGAGGCGAATTTTCACACACGTTGACGTTTCTTTCTCTGGGACGCCGTGCCATTTTGATCGACTGCCAATTCTGGTATTGGCCGAATTGATCTCCTTCGAACCGTTCGACAAACACAAGAAACATTCTATTGGAAGTAGAAAGACGCGGGGACACTCGGGACATCTTCTGAAAGGTGGGAAACGACCGGGGGAGTAGGGCCCTTCTTCGGCGAGTCGGGCGTTATATCTTACGTGTTAAAACATCGATCTCTCGTTGTTTTGACCATTCTAAAACTGTTAGGTGGTTCTTTAGACCACATATCAATGCTTTTGAACCTTTTGTGTCTGAATGATTCTCTTGTGGAACAAAGAATCTCGAAATACATGTTAATGCCGTATGGTCTCTAGTCAGCTAGCTAGACTAGTTCAGACACAGTCTGAAGGGGCTCGCCTAAGCTCGCCCTGTTAGCAGGGGTCAGTAGTGATGCACAGTAGCTGGCATTGAAAACGTACACGCAGGCACTGACTGATGTCTGCAGCATGCTGTATTCAGGCAATTGTGGAAATGCCAGTGAATCCATAAGTGCTTGACAGGGTGGCTAAGTACATGCAGTGTGCTGTGTCCTGCTGCTGTGCAGTAGTTGCAGTAGTAACAGCATGTTCATCCCATGTTGCAGCACAGAAAGATGATAATGATTATTATATAGATGGATTACACAGCATTAAAATGAATCAATGCGTAAATATAAAACCCTAACCCTACCCTAACCCTAACCCTACCCTAACTCTACCTTAACTTACTCCCTACTCCAAATGTATTATGGGAAGAAATACCAAATGTTGATAAGTGTGTACATCAAAATGCATTGATATTATCCCATTGTGTTAGACAGCTACAGCTTGCCCCATTCAGGTGCATATGTCAGCATGTGCACATAGGGTCTGTCCCATTTAGCAGCAGATGTGCCGAAGTTGAAGTACAGGAACAATAGCAGTTGATGTATGCGTGTCGACAACGTTACTTTGCGTTTCTATGTGTGAGACCATATAGTTTGGTATTTCTTCCTATACAGTGTAGTACTTTTGGAGTAGGGAGTAAGTTAAGGTAGAGTTAGGATAGGGTTAGGGTTAGGGTAGGGTTAGGGTTTTATATTTACGCATTGACTCATTTTGATGCTGTGTAATACATCTATAAAATCATTATCATCCTTCAATACTACACAGACATCTCTGTGCTGCAACATGGAATAAACATGTTGTCACTACTGCAACTACTGCACAGCAGCAGAACCCAGCACACTGCATGTACTTAGCCACCCTATCAGGCACTTATGGATATGCTGGCATTTCCATAATCGCCTGAATAGAGCATGCATGCTGCAGACATCAGTCAGTGCCTATGTGTGCGTTTTCAATGCCAGCTACTGCACATCTATGCTGACCCCTGCTAACAGGGCGAGCTTAGGCGAGCCCCTTCAGACTCTGTCTGAACTAGCTACCGAGCGTTAGCGAGGTAATTGTTTCCGTTTGTTTGGGGAGTCCGATCGAGGTCACCCACGCACATAATTGGGGTCAACTGTAGAATATGATCACGATTGACGCCCGTATGTAAAAGTTGTTATTTGGTTTTAGGGTTAGGGTTGGTTTATGGTTTAGTTTATTAAGCGCTCGGGGCTGTGATCGTATTCTACAGTTGATCCCATAATTGCGGTGGCCGCCAATATTGTGTGATTTAGGTCATTTTTGGTTTCTTTGAACGCAAATCGTTCGTCGATCGAAGCGTTCAGCACTAAGTCGTCCCACCGATGGTAATGGGGCACGGTCGCAGCATATATTGAAATGGCAAACTTAGACAAAGGTTGCCTGTGGTTCACACACGATCCGTTAAAAGAGCACTTACTTTTCGATTCCTCCCGTCGACAAATTTCTGACTGCATGACTACCAAGTACCTTAAGACAATTCAAATAACAATTGTCAACTTTTTTGCACAACGATTTTTCGATTTCCTTCGCCGAAGAGCAGGGTTCGCCAATCCGTCGTTCGGGACACCAAATGCCGGGTCGGCCATCATGACGTCCATTTTGGAAGACATTTTTAGATGATGTCACTGAACTACGTCATATCATAGATCTTGATATGCAAGATCTATTTGCGAGGTTCTGAACTTTGTTCACAACTAGTTATTACTAACAACACGTCGTATAAACAATAATAATTTTATACATTATAGTACAGTCGTATCCGGCAATTTTTTTCCTACTGGAAACTATTAGTCTACACCAGCTCTGCTACTAGATTCAAACTAGGAGTAGTTAGATGAAGTCCACTTGTTTGCTCCTATTCGTTAATTTATTTCTTTTAACTCTTCTTTCGAAGTTTACTGTCGTCAATGGAACCGATGGAACCAAAGGAAATCTTACGCTGGGATTGTTCATCAGTCGAAGTGGGACAGTGATATACGAAGGAGTATTACCTGCCATTAATTTAGCCTTACGGCTGGTGAACGAGGATCCAAATATACTTCCAGATTACGTGCTAGGATATGATGATGTAGTCGACTCAATGGTGAGCTGTGTGTAGCCCCTGCTTATTTTTGTCTAAAAGTATGATACGGTCGACTAAGTCACTTACGTATGTTTTACTTTGCATTTTGCCTATGTACGAGGTCACATCACGCTGTATATTCAAGTTATGCGTGGCTTACTACTGTAAGATTGGAATAGTATGTCTTTCAAACAAAAAGTGTCATAAAATCTATCGTTACAACTCGTACACCGTATGAAGTAGTAGGCCTAGTGTGTGCGTAACCTAAACACTACTTTGTGGTTTTCCTATTTTAACACGATCTAATCCCAACTTATTCACGTTTTGTTGACATCGTCATCTTATTGAAATGTGCTTTTATAGGGGTCAGGGTAATGTGTTGATAACTTTGGGGTATGAGTAGTACATCATTAATGTAGATGGTACGTCTCTGTTCATGCTCAAGTTATGATCTGTTGGATTAGTATACCAATTTTGCCTCGCACACTTCAACCATTATGCTATAGTGTTTACATTGTAGACTTACACCATCCTTTCTATGTGCAATAAATATTATTATGTATTAATTTTATGTGAGAAGTGTTTTGCTTATGTGTGTTTTATGTTTCACTGACACCAACCTCATAATTTAGTGTAGCACTGCTCCAACTGTAAGGGGATTTGTCAATAATCTCTTCAATCTACCAACAAAAGTCATGGTCATCGGCCCTGATTGTTCAACATCTACTCAGTCTGTAGCTGAATTGGCACCATTTTGGGAGCTGGTACAGGTAAGAGTGTTGTTGTATTTTTGCAATTCATTATTTCAATGGATGTTGTGATAGAGTGTGCATGTAGATTCATAAGTTGTGGAACTTGCTCTTTGGTGAACTGATGTTTGTTAATGAATTTATTTATTTCAGCTTATTGCAAAAAGTATTATTCTACTTGTAGATAGAAATCATTTCCTGTATACAGTACTATATGGGATTAGTCTCATATCCATACCTGAATTTGCCTTTATTTTGCCAGCAAGATTGGATCTGGCAACTTACCAATTAAGGGGTATGTTTAAGAGGTCTAGCCTTGAATCAGAGAGGGTAGTCTTACATTGTCCAGGCCCACCCTCACCTGGATACTTAGAAATTGAGACTTTGTCCAAGTGTGAAGGGTCTGGCCTCATCATGTATCTATTACTGTACTGTGGCGCACAGATTCATGCACCCAATCGGATTATATGATACACTTTGATGTAAGTAACTTTGGATGGTGGTGCCTTTCATATAAGGGTGTAATTTGACAATCATTTGGTATGCTGCTGCATAATTTCGGACTTCTTGTTGATGCACGTGAGCAATACAACTCTGTTCGAAGATCACTCTTTTCGTTTTGCTAGCTGTTGTACATGAGCAGATTTCCCACCTTAAGATATACAATAAATGTAATATGATTTGATTTGACTCATTGACTTCACCTCCCAGTAAAGAAGTGGGTATGAGATGAGACCTGACCCTTTCTTGCCGGGACAATGTCCCAATTTCAAAAGTGGAATGAAAATGAGTCTGCGTTACATAAAACTACCACCAGGGTTCACGTAATCTATTAGGTAAAGTGTGTCTACGTATATCCATTGTAACACACCCAGGAAGGCTACTATTACTATTATTACTATTACTTGAAACTTACATTCTCAAATCCCTTGTTTCGTTATTGTGTCATCTAGTAGCATTCCTCATTATCCAAACATTCCTGGACATAAACAAGTTTTGGAATGGATAAGGTGCCAGACCCATCTCACCAGAAAAATAAGAATTTGCTTCTGAGTACAAGAGAATACTATAGTATGAGATGTTAATTGTATAGCTTATGCTGTACATGCAGTTCATCTTTCTATAAAATGTTATATCTAAGAGAAGATATTTATGGAGAGGCACTATTTGTTTGTTACTTCATTGTTCATTTTATCAATGTTGTTACTCGCATAGTTGATAAGGTTTTGTTTAATGTTGATAGGGTATTTATTCATTGCTTACAGAGTGAGTTGTTTTTCTCGGTGTGTCTTTCTTATCTGCTAAGTCCATCACAATTACCTCTAAAACTAGTTGGTTAGGAGGTTGGTAAAGGACTTGTGGATTGTTTATTACCTCCACTGACTAACACTAAACCTAGTCACTAATTTTTAATGAAACGTATGGTGGAATCAACTGTTTGTGATTATGTGAGGTTGTAATTTGTAATCTTATATATTATTGTCATCATTGAATCAAATCTTATGCATATTGGTCAGTTTAGATACACTAGATGAATGTATAAGTTTTTCCCTCTTTCGTGGCATTCTGCTATGCATGAGATTTTACTGAATATTGACAAACAGTGAACCTTGAGTAGTGACTACAGTTGATTATTTGCTAACGCACAATGCAGTTTTTTCTGTGTACAGAGAAATACAACTGTACTTATGCATAGCAATGGTAGTGATTGTATGGTCTGATACTTCTCTACCCTCAGATTTCCTTTGCAGCGGCATCCATAAGTCTATCAGACACTGAATTGTATCCAAAGTTTTTGAGAACTATCCCCGCAGATGATGTGGTACCTCAAGGAATGATTGCTGTAATGAAGCAATTTGAGTGGGAAAATTTTGGAATAGTTACTCAGCAAGAAGATGCATTCACCTCTGTAAGTTACAACAGTGTAAATATACCATACGTACGTATATACATAGACAGAAGTGGTATTAATTGTATGCCACATATTCCTATAGTGTTTAATGTGATCACACAAAACATTTGTTCACGCTATCTACCTCTTGCATTTGTGCTTCATATAGTCACGTGTGGCCCTTCTCTTGTTAGGCTGCAAGTGCTCTTCAAAGACAAGCAAAACAGTATGATATTAATCTTGTTCATATGGCTTCCTTCAATTCTGGACGTGACCCAAAGCCTTCTCTGTCTCAGCTTGTGGTATGTGTTGTTACCCTACATAATAATACTATGCGTACATTGTGGTAGTATTTTATTCTTACACATATACTTTATAACAGATGTCAGGAACTAGAATTATTTTTTTGAATGTCAATGTTAATTATGCTGTGGATATACTTTGCGCAGTGAGTTATACATTGCATTTGTTGGTAACATATGAAGCTATAGTATAATGTGTTCCTTGCATGATCCAATTTATCATAGGCAGTCAATATGAAGTTAACTGCAAGTGACTATGTGTGGATCTCTTATGGCTGGTACTTTGAGAATTTCTGGGAGGATCCTGATGGTTCCAGCACTTTTAGTAACTGTACTTCAGAGCAGTTAAAAAATATCATCAACCGTAACATGTTGTTCCTTTCTACAAATCCACTGGATGACAGAAATTGTAAAGAAATTGTTGGTGGATTGGTAGGGCCCTGTACTTGTTATGATACTGTATGAGTGTACATGTATGGTATTGTATTTATTCTACAGCTATTCAATACAATTAACCATAATTTTATTTCATTCAGGCAAAAAACAATTTTAGCAGTGAATGTTGTGAAAGATTGAATGGGAGCAATGTGAAACCTCGCCTCATAGAGGCACAATTTGCCTATGATTCTATTTGGACAGCTGCTATAGCACTAAATGCAACTGAAGACACACTGAGAACAATGGGAACCTCATTGGCTGACTTTTCATATGATAGCACAAATATATCTGATATCTTGTGGAATAAGACATTGTCTGTAGAATTTTGTGGAGCATCTGTAAGTCAGTGTTAGCTGCTATTTCTATTTCCGTTCATTGACTTAGTGTCCATATCTTACAGGGATATGTAAACTTTGATGAAAGAGGTAACCGCATACCATTTCTACATTTGCAACAACTTAGAAAACAAGGGAGTGAGTAGATGTTGTTTGTGACAATGTACTTTTTAC
Source organism: Chondrilla cf. caribensis (assembly GCA_964020155.1). Lineage (NCBI taxonomy): Eukaryota > Metazoa > Porifera > Demospongiae > Chondrillida > Chondrillidae > Chondrilla > Chondrilla cf. caribensis. The sequence continues at coordinate 2,733,923 of OZ026556.1, read as the reverse complement.
CAGACGTAAATCCATTCAAAATCAGGAAGATCACAGATACTTTCTTTCTTACAGTTGTTCTTCAGTAAATTACTGCATGAATGCTCATTTACATACATGAATATTGTTAGTGATAGTCAAGTATTCAAGATCACACTTGGCTGGCTTCTTGTAAGCCTGGTTTCATGTGTCTAAGTATTCAAGAAGGATGGCCAAAGTTGTTATTTACCCAAGCTAGGGATCATTGCCTTTGGGAGCTGTTAGTAGCAATGATCTGAAATCAACTTGTGGAACTCACTGTAGACTTATTACTAGCTTGGGATCCTAACTCTTTTCAATAATTTGTTGTTTAACAGAGCCTATTTGAATCTGCTTTGGTTTTACCTTGATTTGAATTTGTGTGATCTATATGATACATAACTGTACACGCATAATTACCTACCTACCTACATACATATTATTATATGTATGGCATATACAGTGGGAGCCCTATAATCCAGCCCCCTGAAATACGAACACCGCACTAAAACAGCCGCATAATCTTGGAACCAACTTTTTCTGTATTGTAATGTATGTAAAATTCCCCCTGAAAAACAGACTTTTGTTATTCCATAATACAAAAGGGAAAATATGAACCAGTGTATACAAATCAGACAAGTCAAAGTTTCTGAGACTGTAAGATTTTCTCCAGTTTGTCCACCAATACCTTACGTCCTGACAGTCTATACCAGCAAGGGATTTTGAGATCAAAAAGTGATCATTAGGAAGTATATATTCATTATGCAGATGATTTGGATTGTACTGTATTAGCTCATGTCTTAGAAAATTGAGGTTTAGTTCAATGAAGTGCCTAGAACTCTTACAACTAGACAAATTTCGTATCGCAACACGTCTTTTGCCACCCAATATGGCCGCCGAATTACGCCCCCGCATCTATAGTTCATTATGTCCATTAATTTCAATCCTGAGTATATACAGAGTTTTAGTTCACTCGCTGGATAGGTTGTTTGTGGAAGCGAGGTGTAAACTATGTCATAATGAGGCTCCGTGTACCTATCATTGGATGACGTCATCCAATTAACAAAATGGCGTCGTTTCGTTGCGGTTTCACGTACTCAGTTTTAACGCCCGTATGCCACTAAAAAGACTGCTCGACACGGTCACGTGATAAAATATGGCGAGTGGGTTAGTGAGGAGTGCACTATCATCTATTTTAGACGAATTCTCGGAATGTTCCGATCGAAGCAAACATCCATCCAGAAAGTGAAGGTTATTCTCGATAATATTCCTCAAGAAGTTAACGTCGATCATTTTGATGAATTTGCCGAAGAATTGATGAATGTTTAGTGGCGGATCTAGGAATTTTGAAAGGAGGGGGCAAGCTGTGGGGGGGGGGGTCCGGGGAAAATTTTGAAATTCATGATGTTTTCCATGCCTTTTTTTTGCCCTGAATCAATGTCAGTATCTAGCTATCAGAAGAGCTATAAATGTGAATGTGGTTTACTGACTGCAAGCATTTGATATCAGGATGACATGCAGGTACAGTGGAAAGCCCAGGGATGCTAGCTATATGCATTGATAAGTGCATATTGCATCGAATAATAATAATAATCGAAGTAATAGCAATTGATTTGCGCATTGCGGCCATTTTGCATGACGTCATTCAACAGGCCCTAAAATGGCCAGTTTTTAACGCTCTGGCACAACTTCGAAGGTATACTGTCTTTAAAAGCACCTGTATCAGTTGAAAGTAGATTATATTAATGGAAAATAGGCTAATAAATAAATAAATGTGTACCTTAAGGGCTATACTCTAAAGGGCTGGCAATTGCCCCCAATGCCCCCCCTCCCTAGTCTGGCGTAGCCGACCCTTGATCCGCCATTTTATTTTGTTCGGGCGGAGAAAGGGTCTGGTCTGGTCTGGAACCTATTTCTGTACCACGGCGCAGGAATTCGTGCGCCCAATCAGATTGCAGAATGCCTTTTAGACGCATAAAAACGTGAACGACTAATGGTGGCTCATTTCAGGTAAAGAAGTGTGGTTTGACAATCGTTGACTGTCTATATCCGTGAAAAACACCCGTTTACGTACATTCGGTCGGCTCTATCTATCTCTCTGTGTCAAATTGGGGGTAGCGGTCTCCCTTTTGCAACAAATCTCAAAAACATATGGCTGTTTGCTTCAGAATTCAAAATTCTTCTATATTTTGGAATTGTAATTACTGCGCAAAGCCAACAGGACTGTGCCGAAGACAACGCATCCTTCGCCAACCGTTGTGCATGAGTGAAAATACCCTCTTAGAATATGCGATAATATGCGATATATTTACGATTTGTCATCGTCGACTCCGCCTCCCAGTACAGAAATATGTTCCAGACCAGACCAGACCCTTTCTCCGCCCCAATAAAATAAAATGGCGGATCAAGGGTCGGCTATGCCAGACTACCCCCCCCCCCTGGATCCGCCACTGATGTTCTGCGAAGAATTAGTAGCCATAATTTTTCTTCTTTCTTCAAATTCTGAACTTTCTTCCCCCCATAATCCTTACTAATACACTACGAGAATGTTAAATCATAGACACTCTAAACTACGTAACCGGGACTGGAATCAGTCCATGCGCGGCGTGACTATGAATGTTAACTCTTCCGGTTTTAAAATGGCGATATTTCCAGCGACGTGTATACGTGCGAACGTAAACATTTTCTACAATGCTGCGAAATAGTTACTCACTGTCTTTTGTTATGGCTCAGTCGAATGAAACAGCAGAATTTTTGTAAGTGGAATCATTCATTAGTCTTCTCCGCAAGTTATCTACCAAGGAATTTGCAAGCGAGAGACTACCTCGGCATTCTTTAATACGGAAGCAGATAGAGTCTCTCATTCAGTCGCCTGCAGATCTTCGATCTTTATCTACAACCTTGCACAAAGAGATGATGCCAATAATATCAAGCCTACCTTCACAAAAAGGCAGGAAGCATTCTTTTCAAGTCGAACTGTGGCCCCTTTTTCATGCATTTAGAGTTCGAGAGGTTCCTCGTATTTGGAAACATGCGCAACAGGCTGTCCCGGATGTCGATCCGATACTCACTCTAAAAGCAACGATGGAGTATGTACTGGCCCTTCTGCAAACGAAATATGGAGAGGGCCAGTCTAGCATGATTGAGCAGAAAGAGATGAGGAGGGAAACTATATTGCTTGAAGAGGAGAATTCCATCAGATATGTTGCAGCTTACAGCTGGAATACTACTCATCCTTGCAATGACTGCTTTAAACAATGTGCTCTGTTCTTGTTTGATTATTTTTATTGTTCTTTGTAGGTCTAGACATTCTTCTGCTTCAGCTGCTCGTTCTGAGTTAGGTCTTTCCACTCTCTCATCTTGTAGAAAACTTCACCTTGCCCAGTCTGTCTTCAAGTGTTTGTCCTCCCAATCCCCTCCCTATCTCTCTCAGCTTTTCTCCGCTCCCAGCTCCTCATACTACACTCGGTCCTCGTCTTCCAGGCAGCTGAACCTTCCCACCACCAAATCCTTCTTCGGACAGAAGGTATTAGAGAAACCCAAAACTTTAACAAATTCTCCAAAAAGTGTGCTGACTTTTTCTATTCTACATGACTCTCTTTATTATTTGCATGTGCTTGTTACTAGTATTATTTTTCTAAATTTTATATATAATTACTGAATTACTGATTTTCTTTTGATTTTTTTACAATTTACATTTTACATTTCAATCCTTAATTTTTCTATTATTTTTGTTTTTGTACTTACTTGTATACTGGTGCCTGTCAGAATAGCCAATGGCTAAAGGCTCCCCAGTCTAAATAAGTTACCCTGATACCCTGATACCCTGATATTAATGATATTCATATATTCGCTTTGTTATAATAACAAAGGCTTTGTTGTGGTTCAGTGTTTGACGTCATCAAGAGCATATTGTGGATCACGAGCGGGCGTTAGACTTGAAATCTGACTGCAAATTGACTCGTATATCTCGAATAACGGTGATATCCTGAATTAATATGGCCGCGCAGTGCACGCACCTGTATTTCAGGTACCGTTGGAAGCAAAAACCGAATCGATCGGATGAGAAATGAAGGAGATACTGTGCCCACAATGGAGGAGCCTCAGTTTTGCCATTTTAGAGCACTAAATCTCCCCTTTTGGATTAATACAACGGATTTTCGACGTTTAATGTGTACGAGTGCACGCGCATGAACATCAGGATTCTATTGAATACCAGTTTTTTATCCTCCAAAGTAGAATTCTCGAGTAACTGTGCCCACCAATTTTTGTTTTAACTCATTTTCGGTTGATTTGCGCATTAGTGTATTCGTGGCTAGGCCGTTCTGGATCAGAACGAACCATTTATTCAGGTAATTTTGAACTCGTTCTATTGTCTGATGTATAACATTTCACAGAAGGATACTGTATAACTTCATTTTGGACCGATACAAAAGTGGACCTAAACACGTTCCTCATCATCATCATCATCGACACACAGGAAGTGATGTCATACTCACATTTATACAAAAAGTACGCGTTATAATAATGATACGTAATACATAATAATGAATGATTCCAGTCCCGAAAATTCGAAAAATTTACACCACATTTTGACGCTCATCTCAGTTTACGTAAACGATCGAAGTGGGCCCTTTTCGCAGATCCGCTCATCTATAATCAGGACAGGAAAAGACTGACCCAAGGTGTCCTGATTACTGGGGTCCCACTGTATACTGTAAACCCAACCACAATTTATTCTATAACATTACAATGCCATAACTGGTGGGTTTCATTGTTATTGGGTTACTAGGCCAGCATCTTTCTAGATGAAGATAACTGCAGGTTTATCACACTTTATCAGCATAGATATAATTTCATGTCTTTTATGAGAGCAATCTCACAGTGCTTGACTCAAATTGATGAATATACTTTGGTATTATTTTGTCTCTGGATTGTATCAATGTAGATGATGATCTTGTGCGTGTATCACTGGCAAATATTTCAGTTGAAAGGCAATCTCTTGATTTTCAGCCTGGATACAGTGATCGAAATGTATTCCAAGGTATCAGATGTGTAACTGTATAGACTAAGGATAGGCTTGTATGGTAATCACAATAATAATTATATTGTTGTTGGGAAAAGCCTTTTGTATTCAGAAGCATTCAAAAACACAGACTGGTGAAGAGAGTTCTTCATCTGAATGTTTTAGCCCTATGGGTTGTCTTCAGCAATTGGGGTGCTTGGTAGTTACCCTCCTTAAATAGGGTTTGGGCTTTCCGGTCTCGTGACTTCCGCTCCTTGGATGAACAAAGGGGCTCCATGATAGATCCAGAAGTAGACCCGCATCAAGGTTCATCATGGGTCTTTGCTGGATCTCAAGGGCATCAAGGACCCTTCTTTTCTCCAAATTTTCTCCCTTGCAAGGATCCCAGCTTCTTGCCAGTTGATGTTATGTGCAGTCTTCTGGACATGCACGGCAATTCCAATCAGAGGATCCTTGCTCTTTACTGCCCTCTTGTTTTCTGCCATATGAACAGGGTTGAAACGTCCAGATGAAGAACTCTTTTACCAGACTGCGTTTTTAAACGTTTCTGAATCAGAAAGGATTTTCCCAACAACAGTTGGAAACTTTCAGACCAAAATCCTTATTCGAATGATATTATTACTGTTGACTTTTATCTCGATAATGAAAAGGAGTAAAGTATTGTAGTGATAACCCTTCCTTGTTTATTTCCCAAAAATGAACAAATAAGTAAGTTTCAGTCTCAAATCTTGACTGAATTGATTTAAGCACCTTTCTTTCACCCAACATTATTTTATGTACGTACTTATGAACATGCCTTTTCAGACTGTGTGCTATTTTATTGAGGGCATAAGTGAGGTAATTGATTCCATTTTGTGGCTTCCAGTCATTAGGGGAGTATGATTGAGCTAGGCCATCCACATTCTTAATTACAAGGGGCCAAAAAATGATGCATTTTGGTCGTTTTAAATTTCTTTGAATATGAATTGTTCATCCATCAAATCAGTCTACATGGAATCATCCAGTCTGTGGGAATGAGGCATGACCGTAGCATACACATAGACATTACTAACTCATCTGTGGCACATGATCTGTTGGAAGAGTACTTCCTTTTCAATTCCTTCTGTCAACAGAAATCCCACTAGTTGTACACTAAGTATTTGAAGCAATCTATGCAACAATTTTCAACTTTTTATGTAACAATTTTTCGTTATTGGTTGTAAAAGAGTAGGCTTCATTGGTCTGTCGTGCAATCATTTTACATAGCTCACTTTGCTGTATATGCCCACAAACCTTAAGGAGTGTATAGTACATTCATAAGTAATAATATTCACATATGTATCTAAATATTCCATGGTTTAATGCTCATTATGTGTTTTGTAACCTTATATTTTAGGTGATACTCCAATGGATAAGGAAGTTTTATTGATACCTATCCCTTTGTTTGGAGTATACATAAGTTTGATGTGCCTTGGCATATTATTTGCTCTTGTATGCTTGACTTTCACGGTGATTTTCCGTAATAAACTGTGAGTTATTCTACATGCATGTTAATGTTGATCTTCTGATTACTCAGATGTACTTTAAACCTGTAGAATTGTGAAGAACACGTTGCCATTCGTTAATGTGGGCTTTTGCATTGGAAGTGTTATGGCTTATCTTGTCGTGTTGTTCTTGGGTATTGATGAGAATTATGTGACTGATGCCTCGTTTTCTTGCCATTTGACCATTTGGTTTGCTGCTATTGCTTTCTCACTCCTGTATGGAAGTCTGCTTGCTAAGGCATGGAGGATTTACTATGTCTATTACCACTTTAAGCTGCATAAAATAAAAAAGGTAACACATATATAATAGTGTCATGAACTATGTGCATAGCACTTGAAATTGCATAGTATTTGTTGTGACTGTTATGAACTGATTGTCCGACAGTGAGACAATATTTAACAAATGGTGTTCAATTTTGCCACTAGTCATTCAGCCATTTCTGACTACAGACATCCTACATAAATACTATGTATTGGATGCACTGGTGTGTGGATACATCCATGTGTAAACTGTTCTCAACTGTAATTTGTTCTCTTATATAGGAGGTTAGCTACCTCTGGCTGCTGCTTATAGTGCTTATTTTAGTCCTTGTTGACCTTGCATTTCTAATTCTTGTAACAGCTGTACCCCCTGCTAGGCTGTATAGACACAGATCGGAGGTAAGAAACCTTTATTATAATGCTGAACAAATCAAGTGCATATGACATTCAACTTTTTTTGATACATAGGTACTTGGCCAAAATGATGGACGTTTGCCACAATATCATTATTATTGTACATCAGAAGGCTTTGGGATTTGGTTTCCAGTGATGCTGGCTTTAAAAGCTGTGCAGCTTCTTGTCGGAGTATACCTTGCCTTTGAGATACGAAATGTCAATATTAAAGAGCTCAATGAATCCAAATTGATTTCTCTGTCAATGTATGGAATGTTTATTCTAGGCATTGCATTGACACCCTTGGGTTACTTCTTGAACCTGTATGCTGCTGTACGTTATGGAACTATTGGAGCTTTGCTTCTAATTTCTATAACCTTGCTACTTGGAATCCTGTTCCTACCAAAAGTAAGTACAGTACATGTTCAGAGATGATCACTATTGTATTGCAACCACCAACATTTAAAGTAATTTGCATTGTACATGTATACAATACAAAGTAAGTATTTTCCCAATTGGCTCTATGGTGTTGGGTTGTTTGACTGTGACTCTTGTATATACCCTTCTACTTATAATGTACGTACATAGATGATTGCTTTGTGCAAAGATCCCAGTGGTGAAAGAGATTTAGGTCTATATGGACTGCAAACTGTGCAAACAACTTCTGGGACTACCGCTTCTGGTAATCCAGATGATGCTCTGGAAAATGAGTTGAAGGACTTGAAAAATGAATTGCATAAGGTATGATGAATAGTAACATTTCTGTGATGTTCTTATTCTCTGAGAACATTGTCAGATGACACGGCTTCAGTTTACGGTTCTTATCTAAAGTGAATTTACAATGGTGCACCAATCTACATTGTGAATTGCAGTCAGTCATGTTTTTGTCTTACGTACATATTACATTCATCTATATATAAGTATTTACACGGAATGGTATTATCTAAAAGCAATTATGTGCAATTGAGAAAACTAATCCCATGTCCTTTACACAATTCTCTTTCAGATCTTTCATAAATATCTAGTGTTGTGGAGCCTCTTAGTTAAGGATAGTCACCTGATTAGAATGGTTGCCTTGAATTCATTCCAAACTATTGTACATAAGAATATATTTATTTATTTATTATAATTATTATTGCTCATGATTAAGGTGCCACATGCCAAAGACCAACTTTGTTAGGTTTAGAAGAACCTTCGCTGAAGTTATTACGTTCGGCAGAGCTTCAGCGCACGAATTCTAGCCCAATTTCAAATTGTCAGCGTTCGAAATCGGCCATCTTTATTTCGCGCACTATAAATTCTAATATAAATTATGCGTAGGGACATATATTATATGTACTAACAGATGAATCTTTGAAATACATCAATACTGATAAAATAAATAATAAGAAAAAGGAATGTGAATGTAATCGTACGTAAAATCAATACTGTATGCAGTGTGAGGCCATTTATGAAAAAAGGGATTATATTGTACTATTGAGATGAGCTCGTGATTGGCGTGATCAGGGGTTAGCCCTGCCCATTTGGCATTCGGCCAAGATAGCTTCAACGTGATCATGATCTTGTTGGTAGAACCGCTTAGGTCGAGACCCCCTCAGGCACATGATGGCTGCTCTGGGGAGGGCAAAGCTTAATCTGGTTCGAATCCACATCAGGGTGTGGTTGTAGTCTTGTTTCCTCTTGTCGGCTATCATTGCTGCCAGCCTTTGATACATGGTCGTGGCTGAGTGTCCCATTCCACCTGTGGCCGAGAAGACAATGGGGGAGAAGGAGGCGTGCTCAATTTCTGAGATTCTTTGGCTATATGCTCTCCTCTTCTCTCGCTCATGTCTCTGGTACAGGCTTGAAGGTGTCGTTGATCTGTAGCTGGGTGCATGTGGATTGAAGACCCAGATGTCAAGGAAGGTAGTGTGGAACCTATTTCCCCATAGGCCATTGGCTTTTATGTCTAGTCTGGCGCTGTCTTCTCTAATTGCAGTGTTGTGTTTCAGTGTTTCTCCGCTCAATGGTTGTAAATGAGGCTCGGTGGAGATATTATGACATACTTGCGATAGAAGGTCTGCGGTTAGGTCTCGTAACTCGTTGTGGCACAATATCGGGAATCCACTTAGATTGCAGCTGAGGGCATGCTCTACAGAGAAACTCTGTCCGCATCCACAGGTTGTGGGCAATCCCTCTGGTTTCCAGCCATACCTGAGACAGATGGCATCTCGAAAAGCCTCTTTGTGAAGATTGAAGCCGTGCTCTTTCAGTGGGAGGGTATTTAACCAGTGTGAGGCTCCTTTCTCCCTGGCAAGCGTCATTATTCGCTGAAGAGGCTTATCAATAGCTTGCATCATTGCGTCTGCCTCCTCTTCCTGCCTCTTCCTTTTCCTGGATTTTTGGGTGTGTTGTGTTTTCCTTTGGGCTTCTTTCATCTCATTGGTGTAGGTGTAGTCGCATTTCCTGATCTTCTCGATCACTGGCTGCAAATAATATAGGTTTGCATTGCATTGTTCTTCACTTTGTCAATTAGAGGGCGGATGGCGGTGGCGTAGATGGCCATAGCAAGGGGGTCGCCTTGTGTAGTGCCCTCTTTAGACTGAATGCTGTGATTATCCACATAGAGAACGCTTGCTTTTCTGTATGTGTTGGTTGCGATGATGGCAAGGGCATGGCATTCTAATATAAATTCATTGTTGCGGTTACGCATAGGAACACATATTATATATATATATTTATATATATATATATATATATCGGACAAGCGTTACATACCGGAAGTTGAAATGAAAACAATATAGGGGCTGCCTGCGGCAACCCCTAAAAATTATGGCTACTATTTCTTCACAGAACATCCATCAATTCTTGGCAAAATCATCAAAATGATAGACGTTAACTTCTTGAGGAATATTATTGAGAATAATCTTCACTTTCTGGATGGATGTTTTGCTTCAATCAGAACATTCTGAGAATTCGTCTATTATAGATGATAGTGCACTCCTAACCCACTTGCCATATTTTATCACGTGACCGTGTCGAGCAGTCTTTTTAGTGGCATACGGGCGTTTCCAATCCATTCCCCCTCTATTATCTATGATTATAGTAAGATTAAGCAGAAGAGTGAAGCTCTACAGTGGACCACATGCAGCAGACTTATTTTTTCAGTATTATTGTGTACATTATACATGTTAATGTAGTAAATAATACCCAATTTACTATGCTCAAGTATTATAGAATAATTCCCTGTTGTTTGTCTTTCTCTTTCCATGTTATAGCTTACTTGCTCAGATGGGAGTGATGATGGATTGAGTACAAAGATGTGAAGGAATTGATTTATTTGCATACCTCGTGCACATTTTGTATCCTTTTACATAAGGTTGTATATCTTTTGTTATACTAAATTTTGTACTGCTTTTAATATTAATAATACAGTCCATATCTGGGATCAATTTGCATATCTGTGTACAGGCAATGTCCCCCAGTAATAATTAATAGTATAGACCTAATAGTTCGATTTCTCCATCGACGACTATAAAGAATCCCTGCAGCTGTACTTTTCTCTACGTATCCAAGGTGACTATGAGCGATAGCATTAACGTACGTGTATATAGCGGTATAATTATTACGTATTATTATGTATATACTAAACAGTAGGTTGTACAGTACCAGTTATATTACAACGTACATTAATTAATAATGGTACTATGTAAGACGGCGCGGTGTATCCTTGGCGCGTCAACGAACTACAGCGATACTGGCCCTGGAACCGCTTGGTAAAAGGAGAAGCCGCAATGTATAAATCAGGACCTAGCCAAGAAGCCGAAGATTTGAATGGGAAAGCCGAAACACTGCAGGTACTTCAGGTACGCCAACGTCGTTTCTGTTAACCACGGAGATGTCTATTATATTTTGTCAGGTTACGATGCCACATGTCCGTTTCTTTTTGCATTAAAATTATTGGTAGGGTTCCATGACAAAAAGGACTTTTGTAGGGTATTCGAATCGAAAGCACACGAAAGAGGGCTAATAGTATCAAATACACGCAATCACTAAATTACCTTACCTTGTGTTCATTCTAGACCGCAAACCAACGCAGTTAAATTAGAAGTGAATAATGTGCTTCAACTAAATCTCTTTTAAAACTACTCAAGTTTAAAAATGTGAATGTTATTGTTTTGAAAGAATAGCACTGTTCATACTTGAGATGGTAATGTAGTATAATTATTGTGAAGTAATATATTCAAGAGACCGAAAAATCATGTAAAAACCTATGTATCTACGTCTTTATGTCATATTTGCTAGTATGAAAGTACAGAAGCCGAAAAAGGTAATCGTAAACTCCAACAAACTATCTCACAAGTGGTTTTCGACACTAGCAAAGCTCAGTGTGATTTAGCATCTCTTAGAGTTTGCATCTGTGAATTGCAAAAAGGTGTGTGTGTGTGTGTGTGTGTGTGTGTGTGTGTGTGTGTGTGTGTGTGTATGTGTGTATGTGTGTGTGTGTGTGTGTGTGTGTGTGTGTGTGTGTGTGTGTGTGTGTGTGTGTGTGTGTGTATGTGTGTGTATGTGTGTGTATGTGTGTGTGTGTGTGTGTGTGTGTGTGTGTGTGTGTATGTGTGTGTATGTGTGTGTATGTGTGTGTGTATGTGTGTGTGTGTGTGTGTGTGTGTGTGTGTGTGTGTGTGTGTGTGTGTGTGTACAATAACACTTTGTACCTGTATTAGACTCCTTTTTCTCATGCCTTACATTTCCTCCTATATGCTAAGCAGTGTTATTTAAAACAAAAGATGAGAATTCGAAACTGAAGAACATGATGTCTACTCTATCATCATGAATTTTGAAACAGCCCTGCAAGAAGGGAGTAGGCGATTGGCTTCGAACCATTGTCTGTTGATACTGAAGCTAGCATATTATTGTGGTGGTTGTGGCAATTTCTCTCAGCTAGAGACAAGCTAAACCACCAATCACTAATGCCCTCCAAACATTCACTGATTGAATGACATCATGTCCTTCATTGATGGATTCTAAGCCATTGACAGAGAAAGTGAAATAGATCTATACCATTTTGCCCAGTGGCATTGTGTACACAGATATGAGCTGTATTAGCACTATATAATATGTATGCATAACAAAGATGAATTTATGCTGAAGATACTAAAGCATACAATGCCTCACACAACCTATAATTGAAAAAAGCCCACATATTTTCCAGGTCACATTGTGTCTACGAGAGGGCACATATTTAACATTGCACGCTTATGTTCAAAACGTTTGCATTGGACTTGATAGTGCACAGTTTTACCTTTGATCCTCTCATCAACCATATAGCAAATAATTTATATTTACGATTCGTATGTTGTTAATTTGTAAGTTTTTGCAAGCAATATGAAATGTATTTCATTTGCTTGTTCTCTCATATAGACACTCAGTTATTGATCCATGATGTTACAACATTAGGGAATGAACTCACCAAAAGAAAACTGGCAGAATGCAGTCATGGAATGTAAGTATGTAAGTGTAAGTTATTAAGTCTGTAAGTTAATATTAAGTCTTTTAATTTCGCTTAAGTATAAGAGAGGCGTATCAGAGGAAAATGAGACATTACGGTACAGAGCACAGTTTCCTTCTTTCTAAAAACAAGGCTGCTTCTGAACTGGAGAATATGCAACAAGAGTATGCAGAATTGCAAGTTGAAAGTGTGTGGTTACTATATCATGTGTCCCTGCATGGATCCCTGGAAGTTATAACCTTTTTATAACATAGTATAGCATCCATTGCCATAGAAACAGAATCATTGGACAGCAAAAGTATTGTGTACATACGTATATAGTCTAAACTATTGTCTGTATAAAGTTTCTGGGTGTTTCATTCAAAATAATGAACTAATGTGTGTAAAATGGATGCTATACCGTTTAAGATATATGCTTATTATGCGGTAGTAAAGAATACCTCGTAATGGAAATTACATATTATATTGAACCATACTGATTAGTACATACTAATATACCAACCACTGTTGGTTATCTGCAAAGTGTATGTCTTATGTGAGTGAACATAATATCCCAGGTATAATCAAGTTCAACTATACATAAACTTTAACTGTAAAGTTGTAAACTATAATAATTATGTTTCCATAGAGTGAAAACTCCATAATCCAACCACTTACTGAGACACAGGCATCAATATAGAACATAATATTATACCTCCACAATCTGACCCCCTGTAATAATCCAACATGGTATTGGTTGCCCAGTCAGTGCTGAGCTGGTTCCCTTACATACCTATGTCATAACTCAAGTTAAAATTAATGCTGGACACACATCTCAACTTAACAGTATTAATGACATGTATCCCTTGTGGTTGCATACATTCGCTATTAGCTGCATGACTAACAGCATCAAAGGGTAACATTTCATTGTATGTAGCAGTAAAAGGTTCTGCTTACACTCTATACCATTAAGAAACAACAGAATTTCAATGGTATAAAGATTTTCTTTTATTGCCAGCTGTGTAATACATGGATGTAATCATATTCAGTTCATGCGTGCACATCGGTCTTAGGAAACTCTTGATGTGTATGTTTAAAATGTATCTATAAAAAGTCACATATCTTTGTGGGTGTCTGATGCAGGATCACGAAGTGAAAAGAGTAGTGCTGATCAACATAACTTGAAGGAACAAATAAAAGAGTTGGAAACCAAACTTCAAGTATTAAATGCTGACAGACAGTTGTGGATGAAGAAAGTGGAAGATTTGAAACAATCTAAATTGAATATAGTACAAAGCACTCAACAGTTGAAGGTAAAGTTGAAATTTCCAGGACATTCATTGTCAAGTTATTTCTGGAGATAACAAAAGCAATCAAATGACATACTGAAATGTAATGGCAAAATTAAGATTAATTAATGCTATGCACTGTGGAAAATATACATACACGGAGATATGTATTCATTGATTTTAATCTAGAATGAATATTCACAGGAACAGTCAAGCGGGTTTATTTACTTCCATTACCAGCAAAGTGTACTCGAACAATTTATTCACAGTGAGGTTCTCAATTAATCTCAAGATATAGGCCTACTACTCCTAGACCACTGACAAGTAGTGGATAATAGTACAAATTATGGTAATTGTTAGTACTCTGTAACATGTCAAGTGTGTTATAGAAGTACAATAGTGTATATTATGCATAGTGTCCAGGGGCGTAGCGAGAATTTTCAAGAGGGGGTTTCCAGATCAGAACAGAAGAAAGAATCCAAAGGACCCTGCCGTTTGCGCGCCGAAGCCATATTGAAACGTCACTATGACATCACAAAAATGGCCACCTGAATCACTTCCAATGAGATTTACAGTCTAGTCCTATATTCTTTTGAATTTTTAATATGGCTTTGTATATAGGATAGGCACCTGAGTCTTTTGTGCCTACAACTGTGATTACTTGGATATTTATCAGGTATTTAAGTAACCTTGCAACTTGAGACCAGTGTCCCAAGTTTATCTTGGTTAGCTAGCTAGCTATATTTATTTTTTTCCAAGCAACACTTTCAAAAAGGGGTTTCCAGAAGGCTCAGAAACCCCCCTAGCTATGCCCCTGGTGTCACTAATATTATCTCACATATAGTGTGTATTATAGTGGCGATCTGATTTCAAAGCCATCATTATGCATGAATAGTGGGATTTGCCGCTGTCTTTCCTTAAATATTTGACAATTGAAAATTTTATCTTTTAGAAAAGGAATCATGCTAAGTTGCTCTGCCTGAAAAGACAAGTTCAAGAGATTCGCTGCAAAAATGCCAAATGGATAGATGAATCAGCCTATTTAAGGAAGCTAATTGATGATCTCAAGCAGAACAAGTAGTGTAATAGTAGTATCAATATTACATTTGATTTCCTAGCTTCACTAAAAGAAGCAGCATGGACAAGTGTTAGAAATTATAATAGGACTTGTCCATCAGTTTGAATGTGTGCATGTCTGCAATGTGTTCTCTCTTATAGGAATTGCACACCATTTTAATTTCATATTAATTTTATTATAATATTACAATAACAATGTATACTGAACTTTTTTCCCAGCACTGATCCATACATTAGAGAATACATTATAATATTAATAATATACAGAATATACTATACAATAAAATCAGTATATTAAAAGGGGTCATTTGGTGGGTTGGCATTTTCAATTACGTACATTGCATATTATATACTCTCCAAATGTCCAGATCTGTCACCTTAATTGTCAGAAAAATATAATTAAATTTCACAAATCTATTATTATAATATATAATATTATTATATATCATAGCCTTTATTATGTACATAATATACTCTCAAATTCTACTCCAATTTCTATAATAATTCCCTATGCTTATTCAGAATCAGCCATCTTTTCCATTTAAAATATTATAAATGAAGTAATGTGGTACTTCCATAATGAATGAATGAAACAGGTGAAGCATTAGCCATGCGAGCAAGCATCAGAGGTGATGAAGGTAGACTAGACATCAGCGCAAGGGGCTTCTGGGGAGTTGGTTCGAACAGGTATTTTATGATGTTAGGGTTTTTAACCCATGCGCCCCATCCAACCGAACTCAGCAGATAGCAGCCACTTATCAAAGGCACGAACAAGAGAAATGTAGAGCCTACCAACAATGGGTAAGAGAAGTAGAGAGAGCCTCATTCACACCATTGGTCTTTGCTGCAAGCGGTGGAATTGGCAAGGCAGCCACAGTGTTTTATAAGCGGCTAGCAGCACTTCTGGCCCAGAAATGTCAACAGCCGTACAGCATCACAATGGGGTGGCTCCGAACAGCACCGTGCTTCGCACTGTTCAGATCTGCCATCCTGTGCCTCCAGGGAAGTCGGGCCAAGCGATCACCACAGGTGTCCAGAAACCATGCCCTTGACCTGATTGATTGATGGTCCGAGAAGGTCATCTGCACTTCTGAGTGCACCAGATTCTAATCACCTTTATATTATCCATACAGTCATATATGTGTATATAAATATCATTATTTACTTTATAATCTATTTACCATAATATAATATTATATTATTATTAGTATTATTATTATGATATTTCTTATAATATACATAATACACATCTGATTTATTTAATGCCTATAATAGATGCATAGAAAAAAAGCATCAAGCATCATAATACTGAATTCAAAAATGAAAATATAGATCAATCAATGAGTAGGTCCGAAGTTATTATGAATATTACATAGAAAATGTAGCTCAGTAGTAAGCTTCAAATATTTGCTCATGCTTAGCTACTTCTATGCTTCGATAGGTGTGTACAAGTAATTGGGGAAAACGTCCAATAAAATAGTCAACAAATCCATCAGGAAGTCTCCCCAAAGAAGCTTGTAATTGTTCAGGGAGCTCTCGGTAATGATGTTTCTGATAGATACATGAAGAAGTATACATAATTTTAGCACAATGACTTGCACACAATAACTGTTGACTGTACCTTATTTCTCATGGCTCTTAGAAGATCTCTCAGAGATGTACCTTGATATGTTCTGAATCTCTTGAGATCTATTGGACATGTACATGAAATAGTAATAACTATAGTGCATGCCCAGTATTTACATAGAGAAATGTGAAGCTTTGCTCAAAGCAAATACTTTCTTCCAAATTCCAGTATTCCATCTAGTCCCATGTACGTAGCCGGCCCATTTCCCTGATCACCACCTAAATTTATAACTTGCAAATAAAGAGTCCCTACATCACGTGGACATCAGTAAAATAAGGTAATCATTCTCCAGACTTTATCTCACTTCCAAATTAGGAAGTGATCAGGGAAAGGGACTGGCCAGGCCGGACTACCCCCACATCATTAAATACAACCATATTATGTAAACTAAATCCTTGTAATCATTAATTTTTGTTTTCATTATTATAATATGACTCAATTCATATGTCAAATTAGCAGATCCTAGTCCATTTAAGGTTTATAAGTGCATAAATGGGACTAAGACTAAGATTGATATAAGATATACAAAAACAACAATTCTGGGTTTGACATTCCCAAGCCTTACCTTGACGTAAGTCTTCACCAACATTGCTTCTCCAGTCTCCTCTAAGAACAACACCTGCATCTCTCTCTAAGGTTTGTACAATAAGAGATGTCGAAGGTTCTTTTTCAATACGATCACTTACGTCCTACAGAATTTTAACAATACATGGAATACTAATGTGATATATAGATTACACATTAATTTTTAACACAACATTCATAAAACTACATAATGAAAGAAATTGTAGCATGATTGAGGTTGCAAACTTATCCTATCACTTAAAATGGAAAAAAAAAAAATGAAAATCCACATATTAAGAAATTATTATTGAAAGATATCACAAATACACATTAAAATGGGATATGTTCAAAGTGGGAGACATGGGACCTTTGAAAACAAATCACAAACAAGTGAACAAACCTGTAAAAAGGCTAATTGCTTTGCTTTGGACCAAAATATACAATGTTTCAATACATCCTGTGCAGAAGGCCTGACAAAGTAAACAATACATTAGGTATACAGTACATAGATGTATAAGTTACATCAAGAAGTACAGTTATGGAGATATGTAATCTATTACAGTAAGTAAAATTCCACCTGTATGTCGGGTTGTGGGATATCATCCTCTTGATAATGTCAGTTGCAGCAAAAGCTTGGTGATGGTCTACATGGTATGCAATTACAATAGGTGAGTAATAAACATGGTAGGTAGGTATATCAAAGGAAAGAAGAAGTTCATAAAACCTGTACTGCACACTTGCAATTAGCAAAAGAGCACAATTGCAATCAAGTCATGAACTATGTAGCACCCTTTACATTAACTAATTAGACCAATTTTCTGTCACCTACAACATAGCAACAGTGAACAATGCAGCACAGCAATAAAAGTACCATCCCATAACACAAACTACAGTAGTTATGTCCCTCTCAAATTGTATCAGTTGCACATCCTGTTAGGGAGGGACATAACTGATACTTATTCCACTGCATTTATGTACAGATAAACAATTTCAAACCTTGATTTCCTAGCTTTGTTAGTTTTGAGTTTCCAGATTCAATATTACCTTGACGTTGGTGTGTTGGACCAAATGGATGCTCACCTCCCGAAATAACATAGTAGAATAAGCATCCCATCGAAAACACATCAACAGATATAGTCTGAAGGGTAACAGACACCTCTGACACCTTTGTACTTGAAGCAAGCATGTAGCCAATACAATGTGTTCAGAATGAAACTTACAATCCTGTTATTTTCTCTCATCATCTCTGGTGCTATCCAACCCTCAGTACCTGTAATACCCGAAGCAGCTGTGTACGACAATTTACCATTTGGTAACTTCCTGCACAAGCCAAAGTCGGATAGAAGAGCCCGAGCTTCACCACTGCTTGCCTTTCTAGATATGAGTACATTCCTTGGTTTTACATCACGATGTACTACAAAATGGATCCAAACATGTGAACAAAATGTGGAATGGCAACTGACTGTACATTCACCAACTGTACCTATTCCTAATGTATGGAGGTATACCAAACCACTAGTTGCTTGCTGAAGAATAGTCAACTCATCTATTTGACTACGGTCAAACCTCCAATCCTCAACATATTCATGGACTGTTGCCTGACAAAGCTCCAAAGCTATGTAGCAAAAATTATCATCTTCTTCCTAAGGGGAAATAACTCGAATGAGAAAACACTATTAATTTTGAAATCTCTCGTGTGGCATACCATGCAGAAATAGCGAATTACGTGAGAATGCTGATCAGCTTCCCTCAATAAGTCCACCTTGAAAAGAGTAGCAGTTATTCGATAAACTCAATACATTTAAGTAGGTACAGTATCTGTACATACATACATATGTACATATACTTACTTCTCTGTTTGCTACTAGGAAACTTTCCTTAAGTATACGTTTCACAGCTACTTTCCTTTTATCAAATTCACCTCTACAATCCAGAGACAATACACGGTACAAAATGACCACTAATACATTATGTACACACTGACGTGAGTAACTACAAGTAAACACAGAGTATTACATACCTGTATACAGTTGTTCCCTGGCTACCATGTCCAATGACTAGGTTTGTATCAATACTGATCTTCCCTATATTCAATTCAGCAGTGATGGCAGCATCACGTACAGGAGGCAAATCTGGTGAAAACTTTGAACCACTAGATTCTTTAGGCAATGAGGATTTGCTAGATGATTCCTTGACTGACTGATGTACCACTGGAGACTGAGGTTGTATGGTTAGCTGAGAATAGAAGTGGAAAGTGTACTAATGCAAATATGCCTGAAGGGATAACCAAACATACATGAACCTTTTTCCCAAAGAACCATATTAGCACAACGGTGACAATAGTGGCTGTTATGCTGGACATAAGTATGGAAAAGACAGGACTCATAATGAAGATCTCTGTCCAACTGGAATCTCGCTTGTCAACTACAAAAGAAGAAAGTAACTGCATCATATGGGTCATTGGGTCATTCAATAAGACCTATGTACTTCAGCAGAACATAACTAATTGGGTATCTTTCCACATCTGTTTACATGATGTTGGGACAAACCTTGTTCAAGTGGTTGTTGCTGATTACTAGTGGGTTCAGGTGAAGCTGCAATCATAAACTTGCTAAAGGGATTATTGAAATGTGGGTGCAAAGGGTGTAATTGAGTTGTTGTTCTGATAGGTAAAAATATGTGTCCAAGTTCTTCAGTTGATGTTCCAATTTCAGGAGAAACACTTGGATTCACATTCCCAGGTAACAAAGGAATGGATGACTGAATTAACAAAGATACAGCGATCAATTTGCCAATTGATGAAAGTATACACCCAACTAGAGCCTTACTTCAGACATTATGCTTCCTTCTTCCACTAACGAAGGCATAGCATACACTCCATATTTATTGACTCCAACAAACAATGAAGGTCTAAAAAGTGCACAATACACAAGTTAGGAATAACTTGTCTTTTAGTACAGTTGAAAACATAATATGGCCATAGCAAAACTAGCATAAAAATGATTTACTTACAACAATAAATGATCTTCTGCTTGTATGATACTACTCTTGGTTCTCACTGCTAATGCTGTTGAACTGGATATGTGCCTTAGAGCACTTTTAGACACTGTTGCGATAGGAACCTGATGAAATTGACTGTCGGTCCACAAAAATAAAGATACAATGGGAGACTCCAGAGAAAGCTTCCATTTAGGACTGCCTGCACAGGTCATTACAGATATTACATATGACACATACAGCCAGGAAACACTTGTACCATTCTATACACGTGCCTGTAAGAGCATCAAGTGTTACCATAGTCCCATCAGAACTAGAACAAAAGTGTATCATATCTGTATGTGTACAGAAAAGTATGATATTATTCAGTGTAGTGATACAAAATAGGAGTACAAGATTGCCTCAATGCAAATATCATAATATTATTATAATATACTATGATACATCCTCATTTTAAGCACATACATACCATGCGCTGATTGATCCATGGTTGTAGGTGATGTATATTGAACATAGGTAGCATTCCACCTGTAAAATTGGAACAATATTGAATATGAAGTTTTTGAGTAATGTGTATGATAACTTCCAATACACAAGTATAGATGAGTACCTCAATTCTTTGGTCTTGCTATCATGAACTGTTACCGTATAGGCTAATAAGTGATAGTTAATGAAAGCAATTCACTGCTCTAAAATTGTACCACTCAAACAAATTGTGATATTGCAACTCACTTGTTTTACCAAGCAAAAGTATAGAGTTTCCATCAGTGGTTGCCGGACAGTAAGAATTAACACCATTTGAAGAAACAGTATATAACTTAGATCCAGTCACAGCATTTACAGCCATGAAGTAGTCTTTCTTCTCAGCTATAAAATGGTGTTAATGGATAGTGACCAAATGGACTTCACAAGTGGATATATGTACAGCATGTGCACCATTATAAATCTTTCCATCACTGCTTTGACACGGAGACACTTCAGCCAATTTCGGAATACTGAACGGTAGCTGCAAATAAATTAAACATAGTCTAATTCTATCCATAATAAATGTATAAGGTAGTGTATAGTATAGGTAATGAAAATAATCACTGCATAAGTTCCCAACATCATGTATATAATATTATAAATTATATATGTACAGAATTGTGGATGAGTGTGGTGAAAATGGGCTGGTAGATAAGGATTAACATACATATATTATAATGATGAATGTGGCAGACTCGATTAATCCCTGTTTTAGGCATCTTACAATACAATAACAAATTTATGTCACAGAATTTCGAATCCAGTACCAGACATCATATATACACATTTTTGAGCTTCAATCTTTGCTAATAGTAAACACAGGGAAACAGGAATTAGCAAACAAGAAACAAGCCTTTGAGCATACAGAAACATCCAATTTCGCTAAGTACAGGTTAACATAATCTTGTAAACCATATGCCTTTATACGAATGGATAGGAAAGCAATCGACTTTTGAGGTCTTAGGGCCATTCAAACTCAAAGTTGGGAGATGATTACATTTAACAATATTCATAATATGAAATAAGTACTGTAGGTAATACCAACAACCAAATGTGCTAGCTTATTACAGTACAGTGTTTTGTCACATACGTACCTCCAACATTTCATTACTCTCCAGAATGGTATAAAGCCTTCCATCTTGAGGATTAGGCAGAAATATTGGGCTAGAAAGCATAGAAACATAAGATGCAAAATTGTATGTCTGCTACTTAGCAAAGTGGATCAGAACTAGAAACAAAGTCCTCACCCAAGAGAATAATACTACATACACAATGTACAAGAGTAGTTAATATGAATGCACCAGTCACTAGAATGCCCATTGTACAAAGACAATGACTTTAGCAAACCAAACAAGACTTTCTAATCAACTTAGTTCTGAAAGTGTGAATGAAATCGATCTACATCCAAACAATTAATTATACTACTGCAAGCTGAATTCAAACAATACGTAACTCCACTGTTCTCTATTGAAACTCAGGAGCATTTAAAAACACAGTCTAGTGAAGAGCGTTCCTCATCTGGAGTTTCAACCCTGTGGGTCATCTTCAGCAGTCGGGGTGCCCATTTAAGGAGGGTAACTCCCAAGGCACCCTGACTGATGAAGACGACCCACAGGGTTGAAACATCCAGATGAAGAACGCTCTTCACTAGACTGTGTTTTTAAATGCTCCCGAATCTGAAAGGATTTTCCCAACAGTTTAAATTTGTTATATCCTCACTTGGCCAATGAAACACTATCAACAGTTAGTACTGGACCTGCAGAAAGAACAGATATGCAGTCATCATATTATTGTTTAAAAATGAATCATCTTATAGAGATGTATATAAGGCCAGAACATAGAGACTATCTATACCAAACATGTATATATTGTTGTGACTGGAGGTACTGATCACCTTCATCAAGAGACCACAATACTGTTCCTGAACTTTTACTTATAGCAACAAGTGTTCCATTTAGTGTTGACGCCAATAGAATGGGTCCTCTGTGAATATCCAGTTCACTCTGATGAAGGCAGAAACCATACTGATGATATACAGCAATAACATAATATTATACAATCAGATAAGTACAGTAAACAATAAGTATACTTTCATCACATCACATATACTCCTCAAATAAAATTATATCTACTACTATGTTATCCCACCTTGAATATAGAACATTATCGGATTCACCATAAATTGAATTTATTATGCACTCAATTTATTCACAATACATTTCACAAACACACTATATAAAAGCACAGACTCTAGTAGTGTTGTTTTAGTTAGCAAAGTCACGATGACAGAAATTAGAATTTTAGTTTTAGTTATAGCATGTAGCCAATTTCTTGATTTTAGCCACAGTTACAGTTTTCACCATAAAATGCAATTGATAGTTACAGTTATAGTTACAGTTATATTATTAATTACAGTAATGATGAGTGTTTTACATGTACACTCTACCATCATATATGCTCATGCATACACAGTTCCCAATGCTTCCAGTCCCAACCAATCTGTATATGAATGCACCATGTCCACTCATTGGAAATAATTTTATAAAACTAATATGGTCTTCTTGTACTCCAATAATAGTCTTGTGCAGTAACTATAACTTTTGTGGCAGATATTTGATTATAGTTCTAGTTAGGGACATCATTCACATTTCCAGGTACAGTTATAGTTTTTTGAATGAGAGTTCTGTACTATTAACTAGTTACAATTATGGTTAACTAAAAGGTCCAGAGCATTACTAAAACAATATTTTAGTTACAGTTATGATTAATCAAAACAACACTAGACTCTCTGATCTACGATGGAGGTAGGATGTAAGCTTAACTTGAGCCGTCCCGTTGTTGTGGATCAGGTTCATTATTCACTGAAATTTACTATAGTCGTAGAGAATCAAATCGCAGGGATCACAGTTCCAACAGCGTACGTACATAACTACTTTTACAACATCATAATGTACGTCTTCACTCGTACTAAGTTCAACAATGAGAGGTAACATTGGCATATACAATTATTACAGCAAAATTAAATACACAGGAGATCAAAAACTCACCGCAGTAACACAAAAACACATAAGATTCAGTAATAACGTTAACATCACTGCTATGATTATCGCAAGAATTTTCGCCATATTTCGACAATATTATTGTGGTTTAGGAAATTGCGTCAGAGGGCTGCATAATCGTCGCCCCCAGAAAAATGGATGCTCATGTCGATTCTTGGTCCACACGTTACTCCTCGAATTCGGGATCTTCCGTTTGACGTATCAACATAAAGTAGGTTGTGTTTTGCTTTTAATAGAGACATTATCTTAGTTATTCTGGTGTAGAAAGTCAAACTTCACAATAATAAGAAATTGATTAACCGACATTCAGTAGTCCTTATTCATTCTGTCCGAATGTATTTCCGGACAGTTTAGCTATAGTCTCACCAACCCAGGAAAAACTCTTGTAAACTAATTTGTTAATAACGCATCCTTTCGGTTTTTTTCAGGTTGAAAGATCATGTCTATGTCCTACGTAGCGAGTAAGCCAAAACGTCCACCACCTCCGAAGTTTAAGACGTCTTCCTCGGTCACCTCATCAACTGTTAAGGATCAAACTTCGCTCCTTGAACAGGGAAACCCCCTATTTGCCACTTTGGACAGCAATCTTTCGGGTTTGACGAAGGAAAGCGAGGAAAAAGGATCCGGGGGTGATTTGTTTTCGAGTGATAGTGTTGACAAAGAATTGTCAGTCATCAATTCAAGTCAGGTTGATCCTTTGTTTCCTCCATCTGATGATGCGGATGATGATGATGAACATGATGAAGACAGCGATGATCTATTTCAGTCTATTCCTTCACAAAGGTCCACTTCAAGTCATCTGGAGCAGCACTTTGAAGAACTAGAGCATTCTGCAGACAGTTCAGACATAGCAGATAAAGAGGACTATCAGTTTGTGGATGACCACTATGGCACAAGCATGTCGAAACCATCTGTATCTCCTCAAATTCAGGTAGTTTCTGCTGGAATCACTGATCATGTCATGCCATATGAATCCAATGAAGATGCTGTTGATTCTTCTCATGTGGTGAATTTCAATCCTCACCCTGTCCCTGTTCACCCAGTTGTCAGCCATTCTGTGAAGCAACTAGTAACAGAAACTGAGGAGGATTCATCTTTCGACAAGTTTCATATTGATCCTGCAACCTATTCCAATGGTCTTGGTGATTTTTCCGTAAAGGATGTTAATGTCCCTGTTGGAGAAGTTTTGGCAGCAATTGATAGTGAAAGTTTGAAAGTCCAGCAAAGAACGACTGCTTTGACTGAACCTTTTGTTTCTTGCCGCAATATCATTTTCTCCACTGTAGTATTGTACTTTTACTACAGTTTCATGTTTTTTTCTTATTTGTCGGGGTTCTTTGCTGGTGTCCACGTATTCTTTCTTTTGCTGGCTACAATGATTGGATTTTTATCATACTATGAAGATATCAAGAAGAGGCTAGCCGAAAGAAAGTGGGAAAAGATCACTGCAGCACGAAAAGATGCCATTGAAAGTCAGCTGGATTTGAAGTTTGATTCTTTGCCGCCTTTGAAAAGTACAAGATTCTCGTTAGCCTATGATTATGATCCAACTTTGCGGAATTCGTCAAAACCTCACACTGTAAGAATGCAACTTGAGGGATTTTTTCTACGGATTGAGGTAGAGAAAATATATTCTGCTGAGTGTGATGTGGCCAAGCACTTTTGGCAGTTTGGGGAAGATAAAATCATACAAGAGTTGAATTCAGTAGTGCGAATTGTTGATTTGAGAAACTGTAGTATCTTCCTAGCTCCAGATGATGTCGCCCAAGATCGAAAACGTCGCTGGAGTAAAAAGTACCCCATTTGCCTGCTTGTGCGTACAAAAAGTAATGAAAGTGAAAGCTTGCTGTATTTTTTTGTAAGTGTAGCTCGTGATAAAGAAGAATGGTATCGACGTATGTGGAGTGCTACAGAAGGTGTGTCTGTTCAGCAGTCAGCACAGGCACAGTTTGATTTTTTCAGCTACATATTCAAATATGTTCCCAAAAGGAGCTCAATGCCTCCAACTGCCTTGCGTACGAAACCACTTTCAGCACTTGCAAAAAAGAACCGTACTACCAGCCCCAATATACAACTGAGTCACCTATCTACTGAAGATACCATGGGTACTCCTGTAGATTCTGTCAACCCACAAAGTTCTTCACCTTTGGATGAAATCAAGAAACCGGTCGGATCAGCTTCTGGCAGAAGTCCTGATCCATTTTCAACGTCTGTCCCATTGCAATCTCAAAAGCCTAATCAG
Source organism: Chondrilla cf. caribensis (assembly GCA_964020155.1). Lineage (NCBI taxonomy): Eukaryota > Metazoa > Porifera > Demospongiae > Chondrillida > Chondrillidae > Chondrilla > Chondrilla cf. caribensis. The sequence goes on along the minus strand of OZ026556.1, from coordinate 2,707,873 downwards.
TCAGAAATATCTGTATCCAAGCAACCTCCTCTTGCTGGCCTGGATAGCCTGGAATTATCTCTCTCTTGGGTAAATGTTCTAGCTGCCAGACTTTGTTGGGATTTCTGGCATGAAGAGAAGTGGAGGAAGTGGGTCATGCAGAAGATCGACAAGAAGCTAAAGCGCATTCAAAGGCCCTCTTTTCTTGAGGAATTGCAAATTACTGATGTTCATCTTGGGAGTGATATGCCGCAGATCAAAAAAGTGAATCAAAAGCCTCGGTAAGTGTTACATCTATATTAATCTTGCAAAGTGGAACTTTTTAACCTGCATGAATCATCCTCTGTTTTGACAGGGTGGATTACAGAGGGGTATGGGCATACCTGGACGTATCGTATAGGGGGACATTTACCATGACTATAGAAACAAAGGTGACTTCAGCCTTTTTTCAAGACAAGCAGAAGGTGGACACTCGTATGAGATTGCAGAATATTGGTTACTCTGATGGTGTTCATGCCATCAATGAAGATGAATTGTCTGATTCAGACTCCGAGGAACCTTTCAATCTCATCAAAGCTGATCAGCCTAAAGTTGGTAGCCCTGGGACCAAGAAGTCTGGTAAATTGCGTAGCTATATGAACTCAGCATGGCGTGTAGCTACCAATACCAAATTTGGAAAACGCGTTACTGAAAAAGTACTCAGCTATCCTCTCATTTTGAGTGTTGAAGTAAGGCGTTTGGATGGCCCCCTTGTTGTCAATATTCCTCCACCACCAAGTGATTCCATATGGTAAGGAGTTGAATGTATTGTTTGATTTCAGTGTTATTTTATTAAAATAGTTGTCCTTTATGTATTCAGGTATGGGTTTGAGAGGAAACCATATCTCTCGCTATCTGCTAAGCCAAAGGTTTTCAATCGTGAAGTGACACTATCCTATGTCACTGATTGGATTGAAAAGAAACTTATTGAATTAGTTGAGGTGTGTACTGTATCATGAATATCCATAGTTTTGTTGTAACTGTGTCTCTTGCACTTTGTAGAAAAAAGTAGTCCATCCCAACATGCTGGATTTTACTGCAACACCTTTAAATTCTGGGTTTCCTGGAGACAAAAGTGTGTCCTTGTGAATATAATGTAGGACAGTCTTATTTTAACTGGATTCTTTGCTGGCTATTTATTGTCTGTAATATACACGCATTATGCTGTGCAACATTTTAATATAATAATATTATTGTTTTAGTGAATGTATACTTTGATTCATTTATGATGTATTTACACAGGCATTGCTGTAGATGAAACCTGTATGATTCATGCAAACAATAATGCTTAGCTAATAGATACTCTAACCTCTTGAATTCTGTGGCCAACTTCAAAAATTATATCACAATAATATGTACATGAAATTCTATCATACATTAGCAGTAATTGTACATACGTACTTATTTAGGAACTTAACAATGGAGTTATTATAGGCTAGGCATATATTATGTTAGTACAGGCACATGGCTGATACTCTTTCTTCCTCAACTGGGTATTCACAACAAGTGTAAGCATAATACCTAAATACGTACCTATACGTACTCATATGACGTCTTAGGAGGAAAATCAATAATAATTACAGGTATGTAGCACAACTCACATAACATCTAATTTTACACTTGTTTGTTATGTAATATGTAGAGCTAAGTTTGATCAGAATACAAAGATAACAGCGATTAACATATCAGGATTCCATGTCTTCTGCTTGCTGTAGATGAAAAAGGCAAATAATTACAAAGCAGTTGCTGCATAATAGATTAATGCAAATTACAGGCTGTATCCCCAAAAAACAGTTTAGTATCATCTTTATACATGTTATATTACATTAGAGTAATGCACATGATGTTTTACCACTGTAAATGCAAATTTCCAAACTTTAAAGATGAAACAAAATGTTAAGCATAATTTGAAAGAATGAACCCACCCGTGTCTTGCCTCGCAATGCATATTATGGGTGAACATACCTCTAATCTAGGTGGATTTGAGTTTAGTAATACACACACACAACCAACTTACTTCTCTGTACTTATCCAAATCTGCATCAAGCTTATCAGCTGAATACTCTGTTCTCTGTGTGCCACCACGCCCTCTCCCTCTTCCACGTGGACCACCTCTCCCTCCTCGTCCCCTACCAGTCCCTCGTCTTTGACTACCAAAACTACCCCCACCCCTATAAAAGCCAAACAACAAATATTATAATAAACACTGACCACTGACCTACGCATAACATCAAATCATATTATACATTTTAATACATGATAGAAAGTGATCTCTCAGCTGAGAGGCTACTCTAGGGATCAAAAATTAACAATGTACATAGAGTGCTCACCTTACAAATTCATTGCCACCACTTGCACCACGACCTGAACCAGGACTAGTGATACTGCTTTCTCCTGTTAGCTCTATGAGCATTGGGCGTCCTAGCAAGATTAAAAATACTTGAAAATACTACTATAAACTGAATAAGGCAATATTGTCACACATACCATCCAATGGAACATTATTGTACTTTTTCATTGCTCTCAATGCATCTGCTCTACGTTCAAAAATCACATTGGCAGTACCAAGTGATCTACCACTCTTGTCATAATGAATTGACGTTTTTCTTATAGGACCAAATGGCTCAAATAGCGTCTACATATGAAAAAACATGTATACATAATGCATTCATCCGTACAAACAATATTTTAACACAAGTAACTCACTCCAATGTCGGCATCAGACACTCCATAGTCGAGGTTGGATATGAGGAGTTTGGCAGAGCCAGTGGCAGCTTGCCTGTTAAGCTTTACATTGCCACCATTATACATATCATGCTGCCACTTTCCTCTAGGGGTACCTTGAGAATTCTGTATCAGTAGTGAGTACACAGATGCGTTTGGAAGACATAGCCATTTGGTAAAGTAGACAATGGAGCAGCGTTCACATAGTCCACTGAGCATGTCTTTTATGACATCTATATGATACTAATTTATTCAAAGCAGATATACCCCAACGCTTTAAAAAGCGTGTAGATCTCGTCTACATGTTAGGGCAACTTTTTAGCCAGCTAGGCTACACAAATAGGTAGATTGGTACCAGTTGTTAAAATGCCTGATGTAGTGAAGAAATTCCGTAACTAACTGCGCTTCTGGTTCCTCTGGCACCTCTTCTAAACGATGATCCCCCTCGAGACGAACCTCGTCCGCGCCCTCTACCTCGTCCTCGACCAAATCCTCCCCTCCCACGACCTCGACCTCTTCCACGGCCACGAACAAAATCATCCAATGGTCGATCAATATCCATTTCAATAGAATATAGCAATAATTACCATTAATATAAAAGAAAGAAACTCCTAGATAGTTACCGCCTTCGGCACACTAGTGTGGAAACGTACTGCGCATGCGCACATTCACGTGGTCAACCCACAGTCGCCTGCACCGTGACCGTAATCTGTGAATCAGTGAATTACTGAATGTTTCGTTGTGATTTATTTTCTTCGCACGGAACAATATCTCCCACCAAAGTAGACGTGTCGTGCGTTTTACTAGATGGCTGTGTTGGTAAAGGACTGGCCAATATCACTTATACCCTTAGAAAGTGCGGCATAGGAAGCTCGGCTTATCATTTTACCACTGCAACACACTACTTTACTTCGGATGGGGAATGTAACGGTAGAATCGAGCTCAATAGTTTTGTTGTAACGGCTGAATCGGAAAGTGGATCTATTTCCCGTCAATATGATCTTGACGAATTCTCCGATTTTGAAGATGAGTTTGATTCATTGAAGATATTATCTGGCTCGGGCAATACCCACCCCTCTCATTCTGACATGATATTAAGGACTGACGGAAAGACCGAGCTGCGGAAGCTACATTTAAGCATAGGATTTATCACTGAAATTAAAGGGAACCACAGGATTGAAGAGGATGATTTCGTCCTATCGTACTCCAACACTTGGCCAAGCGGTACTTCGGTATCTTACACTGTGTCGTGCCTTCTCTGTAATTGGAAGCAGATTAATGTCGAATGCATGGAGTGTCCAGATGGGGATTTCTCATGGAAGATCAAACCCATGGAGAAGTGTTTGCTGCTGACGTATTCAAAAAAGCAATGTAATAATTTGGAGGATGTACATCTTTCTTATTCACTCAGTTGTCGAGGGAAAGCTAAATCGCCATTCTGTTTGTTGGGTTCTTCTGTGCATTCATGGCTTCCACCTGGTTACATTTTTCGTCTCAGCCTCCCTCCGATTGGATATATGACCTATTCTGCATCCGTCAATAATGGCCTTTATCCAAATGAATTCATCTTTCTTATCGACTGCAGTGGCAGTATGAGTGGCTCCAATATACTTGAAACAATTAGAACAGTGCATGTGGCTCTCAAGAGTCTCACTGTTGGGAGCTACTTCAATGTGATTGCCTTTGGCTCAACGTATCGTAATGTTTTCCAATCTAGTGTAAAATACTCAGCAGAATCTTTGGAAAAAGCTTCTGCATTTGTCAGTCAGCTGGATGCAACACTTGGAGGCACCAATCTTCTTTGTCCTCTTCGCTGGTTGGTCAAACAACCTCTCCAGCAGGGGTTGGCTAGGCAAATTTTCATCATCACTGATGGGGAGGCTAACTCTCCGGCAGAAGTTATCTCTCTGATGCAGCGTCATTCCAAGGATGTCAGGTATGTTTCCTAGTTCAGTGTTAAGGATGAACTACGTATATGTGATTGTGTGCTTTGTTGTATTATACGTAGGTGCCACTTGTTTGGAATTGGGAATGATGCATGCAATGTACTCTTGTCAAGCTTGGCTGCTGTCAGTGGAGGGACAGCTGTGAAAGTCACAGATCCAGGAGCTTTACCTGAAACGGTAATGTGATTTTTCAATGTGTTATGTAATTTAGGTACGTACGTAGTTACAGATTTACTGTTGATTTGTTAACAACTTTGGCATTTATTACTAAGCCTTTGAGATAGAATGTCTTAGGTGTTTTTAAATGTCATTATTGTATGTATGAATCACAATGCTGTGTTGTTACATGTACATAATTGTTGTTTCTCTTTGTTTTTATTTAGTTCATTAATACCTTAGAGAAATGTGCAGCGTCACCACAAATTTGCAATGCATCTGTGCACCTTCAAACGCTTGGATGGGACGTGATAGAAGAGTATTGTCAAGAACATGCTCTCAGTAGCCCATTTGGTTCAACCCACTACTTTGTTCTGAAGTCGAAAGAAGTGGATCAAGGTTCACTGCGGGGTAGTCTGAAGGTTTCCGGGTTTATAATGGAGGAACCTGTCTCTTTTGAGTTCTTCTTTGAAGCTGTGATCTCTAAAAATAACACCTTCGATGGAATACTCCCACTTATGATTGGATGGAAGAAGCTGCAAGCCTTGGCAAATACTAAGGATATTCAAAGCCTCAAGACTGCAGTTACCACTAGTAAGTGTATTGGTCTGCGCAGCTGTTATGTGGAGTTTGCCAGTAAGAGTGAGGCTTTTCCTTTAACCTGCCTCCCTCCACTTCTTGCTCTCAAACCTAATGATAAGGCTACATGTATGGAGGATAAGCCCGTTCTGATACATCATACTCGTAGGCATAAGGTGCCTGTATCACCTTATTCACCTACAAATTACGTCAAAGCAAAAGTGTCATCTTTAATCGGATCTCTCATGTCGGTGGCTACATCATTTTGGGGTTCCTCTAAGAAGGAAGAGGATGACGGGGAGATTGAGTATTCCCTGGATGATTTTGAAAAGGACCAAGAAGTCAAGAAGGGGTTACACTGGGGTGAGCAAGGTCAGCTTGTACTTCCAGATTTCTATTATAAGAAACCACCTTCTAAGATGGCAGCAAGTGATGACAACTCTCCTAAATGTCCAAAGAAAAGATTTAGGTCTAATTCTGAAGACACATGTGATCCTTGTCATTCTGGCAACATTTCAAAAGTTTCTGATCCTGTTAAGGTCAATTCCCGTACTCCTCCAAGAGACTACTTTCCAATTTTGAAGCTACAGAGACACAATGGAGCCTGGCTGTTAGATCCTGTTTTCTGTACCACTCTCGGCTTATCCAAGGATGACATACACAGCCTGTGCCTTGACCAGATTTTCACATTACCCGCACACATGTCTTCCTCAGACAAGGACAAAGTCGCTGCAACAATTGTGGTCATTGGCCTCTTCCATAACTTTTTTAAGGACAGTCAAAAAGTATGGAAACTTGCAATTTCCAAAGCACAAAATTGGCTGACGCTTTCTGAAGTGAAAATTGGAGAAAAAGAAACGGATTACGTCAAGGATGTTTTGTTCCGGATGTACAATATAGTGTAACATTATTAGACAGCTGTTTGTAAGTGTACAATTATTGTTGGGGGATCCCCATTTGTCTATTATTGTAATACACGTGACCTTCGTTAACATTATAGTCGATAAACAAAAGATGGCCGGGTTTAAAACTTGAACGTATTGTTTGTGTGGCGGTACGTTGAGTGAGGTATATCTATTTGGCTGGTTGCGACAGAATACAGTACATTCGTACATATGATGATATGTACGTTCAGAGTTATAAAGTTGTTGGAAAATTGTATCAGTCGAGTACTTCATTGACGACACAATGGCACTCTCCCCCTCTTTGTCAACTGCCACTGTTAGTGAAAAACCTTTTCATTACAAGTGAGTATAAATGGGCATATATTTAGAATGTAAGTACTTGTATACATTACTTGAACTCTCCCAAAAGGTATCTAAAGGAATTTCGTGTTGAACAGTGTCAGTTGTTTCTTCAGCATAAATGTACCCAACATAGACCCTTTACCTGTTTCAACTGGCATTTTATGAACCAAAGGAGGCGACGACCAGTTAGGCGGTTAAAAGATGGAGTATTCAACTATAGCCCTGATGTTTATTGTACATTATATGATGAAACATCTGGAATATGTCACAATGGAGATGAGTGAGTCTGTGAATTATCTCCACTCTAAAGATTTTTATGTGACACTATACCATGATATACCTGGAATGATCCTCTATTGCTTTGTTTACCGTCAGCTGTCCGTACCTCCATCGTAATGGTGGTGATACTGAAAGAAGGTACCATTTGCGATACTACAAGACAAGTACATGTGTCTATGAGACTGATTCTAGGGGCTTTTGTGTGAAAAATGGACCACACTGTGCCTTTGCACATGGTCCTAATGATCTCAGACAGGCTGTTTATGATGCTCGTGAACTGCAAGGGGATGATGACAATAAAGTACCTTTGTTTTCAAATCTTGAAAAGGATAAAGGTGTACTGATTGATGACCCACGTTGGCAAGGTTTGAGCATGAACAGTACTGTTTGAAGCTAGCTAGATAAGTACATGTGTGCTTGCCTACATATGTACATACGTATGTGGTGCATACATATGTGCCTACCATCACAATCAGTATGAGGTTTCTCCACCATACTGTGACATGTAGACGTTTTTTCTTACAGATCATAGTTTTGTTCTAACATATTATAAAACTGAACACTGCAAACGTCCACCAAGGTTGTGCAGACAAGGCTATGCCTGTCCTTTCTTCCATAACAATAAAGACAGAAGAAGAACACCTAAGCAGTTCAATTATCGGTTAGACATTGAAATTATTTAACATTGTAGTTAGGTTTGAATAGTGTGATATGTGCATACATACGTATTTCATTGTATTGTGTGTTTCCTTCACATACGTATGTATACTAGATCAACTCCTTGTCCAAATGTGAAGGTTAATGATGAATGGGGCGATCCAGTGCACTGTGAAAATGGTGACACTTGTACGTACTGTCATAGCCGTACTGAACAACAGTTCCATCCAGAGGTAAGTGGATATGAATAAATGTCATAATTTAAGCTTCTCCTATTTGCTGCACATCATGTTTGTAAATGCGTACATGTGTGCATGTGTATACATTTGGATGTGTTAATTATCCGATGGCAGACATCCTAGGTGTCTATTTAATTCTTGACAATATTCGAATGTGTATTTTGTACACTGTTACAGATTTATAAATCTACAAAGTGTAATGACATACAGCAGACAGGCTACTGTCCACGTGGACCATTCTGTGCTTTTGCACATGGGGACAGTAAGTTACATGCCTGTTTCAATGTGTAATCATCAACATACGTATACAAGTTTCATCGGTATGCATCTCTTTCAGCTGAAATAAGTGCCCCTCGCTTGTTAACAGATGAACCGATGCTATCCTACCCAAGTCCAGTGGTTAGTTTCAAGTCATAGTTTATCCCTGTGGTTGTACATACATATTAGTCAACCTATGCTTTCTTGTAGGCATCCATGTCAAGTACAGGTTCAACCGGAGGAGACTTAGATATTCTTGGAACATCTCCAGCTTCCAAGTTGCCCAAATTGCAACCGCAAACAACGGAGAAACCTGTCAATGTTGGATTTTCCAAAGCTCCAGGAGCTGAATTTCGAGGGAGGTCACCTGAATCCGAAGAGGGACAGGTTAGGATCTACAGTGAATTCTCATTAATCTGCCACAATTTGTTTTCAACAAGTGTGATGGATTAATGACTTTGACAGATTGACCGGATATGTATTAGTATTTGTATATTATTTTGTTATTGGAAATTGTGGTGGATAGACGGAAAACTATAGTCTTACGTACATTTGTCCATTGTCTGTGTTGTTTTTACTTGTTGATTATGATATACATGAGTGTTCAATACATGGCCTCACAAGTACCCCTTCTTGCAAATACTCAATCACTCCTGGTTTATCCAATATTCCTGTATTAAAGAACCTCATTCATCCAGTACTTTTTTGTAGTACGTCTTCACTCAATTATGGATAGTGTACCAAAATATATCCATACCTGGTTTATTTGACACATTACACAAGAAACAAACATGGTTGTATAAACTAAATCTCTTCATGTGAATATATTAATTCAAATGAGCTACTTCAGCTTGTTTAATTCATAAGTTGCATATTAAACACAATGGTGTATGCTAATTAGATGAGGTGCTTCTCGATGGAAGTGAACAGTTATAAATTGTTGATGCAGATATATTGATTTTATAGTATTAGATTAGAATTTATTCCACAGGATGAAGGGTTTTACTGCATAGAAAATTTTCCATGTCAATTGTGTGCGGTGTTAGTACTCATGTGCCTAACTCCCTTTTCTAACCCTAGAAAAACAATTTTCAGCCTTTTACCGTTGTTAAAGTGTTACAATTGAATTCATAATGTATACTCTCTATTTTCAATGTAGATGTATATTTACAGACAGCTCACTGCAATTGATAATGATAATAGCTTGGATGAAACAGAAAAAGTACAACGAAAACAGGTCTATAATGAAAAGTAACCTTCAACCTCCTACTGTATATGTAACATGTAACTATGCTCACTGCAGAGTATAATGAAACTATCTCTGGGATCCAATTTACAGCCCTCATCTGGAAGTCCACTTGTTCCGCAGGCTTCTAGCCTTCCCTCTAGTGTTTCAGATACTCTGGAGGCCATGGTTGGGCCATCTCTGGATGACCTCACACTTGATGACATTACCACAACTCTGGACACTGCTGATACTCCAGAAGCAGAGGTGAAGTCATATCTGTATATCTTGTCACTAATAATTATTATTTAAGTGGTAGTCCTCTTGTTTACATACTAACCTTCATGTATTTGTAATGTGGTATTTGTATATATTCTGGTTGAGGGGGTGGATCGCAGAAAGAAATGTGTGTACATAAAGCATGTTGCACAGGTCACCAGACAGATTTCATTGTTCAGGAATGTAGTAAACAGGAAAGTAGTAAACACATTCTATTGAATGTATTATGTTGTATTGGACTAACTGTTTGCCTTGTTATGCTAAATTCACCATTTATTGGGTGCAGTATTTGAATATTTCAACTGTTTATCATGGTATGACTCAGCAAGTATTCCCCATGTTAAATTTAGTGTTAGCTGTATCAGGTTACATTGTGTACATCTGTACATTTGTTGTGTAACCATGTCATTTGTTCAGGGGCCTTCTGGACGTCTGTTTGGTCGATCTCCTATGGCTCAAGGTTTCATGCAATCTTTTAGCCCCCATACTACAACAAGTATGGCCTATTCGACCCCACTGGGGCCACTGTCACCATATGGTTTACCCACAGCTACTTCACAAGGAGTGAGTTAGTACGAATATACAATTATTCCTACATGTTTACACAACGGTTATGATTATTTTAGGCAGTGTCTTTATTGGGTTCATGGCAAAGCACTGAACATCCATATAATATTATATGGATGTATATGTGAACCTGTACATACATATGATATGTATAAGAACTTTTTCAGTACATTAAAAGGGTTTTGTGTAGGGGTGGGCATGGGAGTATTGTGTTCCCTTACTACAGTATTCTTCATCAATTTAAATGTGATAAGCGGCACTTAGGTACAACTAACTTATCCATTCACTCCCTTTGCCCTTCCTAGACAATGTTGTAAGTGTACTACATACTATAGTGCTTGATATGTGTTTACACTTGATTCTTCAGACTGGTACAAGCCCACGTCTAGGAACCCACTCTGGATATACCTTCTCCAGTGGTCCTGCTATCTCTCCTTCAACTGGTGTTGGTTCTCCTTTGTTTATGAGCGGTCATACACATTCTCCAACAATACCGCCTCATCAGACTTCACAGAAGCAACCTGTTAGAAGGCTTGTGAGTACTGTAAGAGTCCACTTATGTCCATAATAATGAATAATATTATGTATGCATGTACACACCTTATTATCTTCTACCCTACTAACGTGCATGTGTGTTCATTCTTGAGGTACACAGTTTTGTATAAAAGTAAATTGAAACAGTAAACAATGGATCCCTGGTACACGAGTTGTATTATTGTTACATTTTGTGTAGCTACATACACAATATTGTGTAAATTTGTGAAGACACAATGCTATTAGGTTGTTTTTGTAGTCAGGAAAGGCTGGCACTGAGAAAACAGCCTTCACTTTGAATCCTGTATGATTCCCTAGTGCATATATATCACACAGCCTAGTATGATTGTACACGCATAGTTGTATATTATGCATAATTGTTATTTTTATAATTTTGAACGTTGTGATTTTCTCTGTAAAATTTGAAACATCACCCAATTATATTACAGAGTCATGGACCAGCTGGTAGTAGTCCAGATGTTGAACTTCAGATGCTTAAGGAGGAGTTGGCTCTAGCAAGATCAAAATTAAGTAATTGGGAACAAGCCTGGAGGCAAGCAAGGTCTGCTTGTGATGCATGGAGGAGGGAAGCAGAGGAAGCCAAATACCATATGCAAACAATGGAACAAGAGAAACAAAATCTTTTAGCTAAATTCCAATTGGTTAGTTCATTAAGGATATTCTTTGGGCTCTTTTTCTGAGGGTGCTCATTCTATTGTTGCTGTAAACATTGCATAGGTGGAAACAGAAGGCCAGAAGCATCCTTCTGGTCAGAAGTACTTGAAAGGTTTGGTGGATGTCTCGGATCTTTCCAAACTTCCACTCTCTGAACTAGAAAACTTGTCTTCTCACATTAGGAGGGATTTGGACAGTATTGAGCAGGTACAAAATTGGTTATGGCGATGTTCACACTACCAACCATTATGTTACTTTCTGTAAATACAACATTTTACATATTAGTAGAAGTCCAGTTGTAAGACCAAGCCTAAATTGAACACAAAGTGTCCTTAATTAGCAATTATGTGGTTAAGCAAGTGTGCTACTGTATGGTGCACATCCTTTGTGTATATGTACTGTATATGTATGTGTACCTTATATGTAGTAATAAATATTAACAAATAATTTAAATTGATGGATTGGTGAATTTATATGCTAACAGCCAATATCGATCATGTATATTTACTGTCAAACAGTACAATTGTTCTTTCTGATATTTGGTGATTGATGGGGAAATTAAATCTACTCACACACAGCTATTGATTGTAACGACCGTCCATTCTACTTCATGTGTGTGAATAAATTGGTGTTGGTGTGGAAGTGGTGATCAATATGATCATAGCAACTGCCTAATCACCTAAATAGAAATCACCATTCTAAATTTATTAGATTTCCACCAAACATAAATCCTTCCAATATTTCCTACTACCCAGTATGTAAATATTTTCACATAATTAGTTAGGGGTGCTAGGTAGACATTTCTAGTATTGTTTTCATCATTCTATGTACATGTTTGTTCAAGAACAACCTACCTGTACATTCTCTTTGCTACGCCTGTATTTACATCTGTACATTTTGATTGCTACACCTGTACTTGTATCCGTATTCTATCCGTACGTTCAAACATAGAACGTCCGTAGTACGTTAACATTTTTCTGTCACATGCCGTAGTTACAGTAACATTGCTGAACACATTTTTGTGTCTTTAACATGACACTGTACATGTCTTTTTGTATGGAAGATGTGAGTTGGGGATATTCAAACACAATACTCTTTATTCCTTGTAGACCCTTAGACACCGGTTGTCAACATTGTGTACCCAGTGTAAGCAGTTCACCAGATCAGTGGCCTTTCAACCTTGTGGTCACTGTTTGCTATGTGATACTTGTACTGAAAAGCTGTCTTCAGTAGAACAACCCAAGTGTCCACATTGCAAGACTCCCATTGGTAATTGGAGCTCAATAAAATTGCCACTTTAGAAGCATTCGAATTATGTCATCATACTGTACATCCCATAGCTATCAAATTTAGGCTTTTCTTTATTATAAATTATTATAATTATTGCATATTTGTAATATGTGCAATTGTATGCTAGTAATTATTATTGTTATAATTGTATCATTTATGAAACTCTAGTTGACATTTTTATTCCTTGTTTAAGTAGTTTTTAGGTGTTCAATGCTTAATTATGATAATATATTTATTATTTCTATTGCATTCACAGATGTGTTGATTTTTGCACTTCATGCACTTTATAATATTATTATTAATAATATATTTATTGCATGTGTTGCATGACTGCATTTATAATCTCACATCCCTGCATTGGGAGAAATGGCATGTGTTCAAAGCGTATATATAGGTGGCACTCCACGGCTGGCTACATACGTACAGCTGCACGATATTGGTGATACGGGTGCATGGGCCCAGGCCTGGGGGTAATTTTTAGTTTTCTCACGGATATCAATTCTATGTATATCTTGTGCAAACACCAGCTGTTTGAGCAGGTACATACTTATTCATATACTGTATATTTATTTCATAGAAACACATGGGGTGTACAAATTAATATATCAGTAGCTGTTGCAATTGACGACATGAATGACATTTTTTGATACTAAAATTCAGGATTTTGATCTAAGTGCTTACAAATGTGAGAATAACTTCATAGAGAATGTTTCTACAATATTATTATTCTTTAAACTTTCAAGACTGGTACTATTATTGTAGAAATTGCGGATAAGAACATGTACAGGGTTACATTTGTACGTAGCATGTTCCTCAATCCAGCTGCTATAAAAGCTATCTCTGAATTATGTGCATTATTTTACAGAAATATTTGATGTAAATCACTCCTGTACACTGACATTTGCATTAAACTCTGGATGTATGTAGGTACAGTATCAAAGTAAGAGTAACTTAGGCTTATCACAGCAGTGTACATAGTTTAGTCCACATAGCTATATAGCTATATACATTGAGACATTGATCATGAACAATTCTGAGATGGTGGCCTCATGATCAACCACTACTAGTGCTGTTACATGTTTTACTTGTTGTTTAACCTATATATATAATATTATGCAGTATACAGTACAAGTATCTTCAAAAGGGCTTGCATAATATTAAGCTTCCTGAAAAACCAATAAAGCAATATAGTATTGCACATGCACAACTAAGTTATAGTATTGCATGTGATCATGAGCATATTATGTTTTGCATGCAATTTTGTGTTATGTACGTACATCACGTTTCAAGAATACATGTGGACAAGTATCATAATTATCGTACATGGCATATATTTACAATAATCAATAACCAGGATTACTATGCATAACATGAGTACAAAGTACAATATCAGCAGGCACCAGGATTCATATTCTTTGGCTACAAAATCACAAAATTGTTGTACACAAAATAAATAGTTCATGAATGCTGAATTTAATCTACTTCATTTAGGAGAAAGTCCATAGCCCCACTCTCAAATGCAGCCAGATCAATAACACCAAATCGCTTCTCCCCCAAACGAGATTTACGAGCAGCAGGTTCGGAGTAACTAATCTTCTTGAAGGACTCAGTAATGAAGAGATTTTGATATGCTTCAATCAAGAGTGAAAAATCATCCAATCCACTGTTCTTGTTTGCACCTAGAGAGCTGTTGGAGAATAATTCATGGCTAGACTTGAAGGCTTCATCTGAGTGCTCTTCAATAAACTGTTTCAATTCGGATCTACTGACTTTACCAGTTTGTAATTCTTCTTTACTCCATGGTTCTTCAGGAACAGCAACACATTCCCATCCTGGGTAAGGTATGTTATAATTAACAAAGAGCTTCACAGATGGAGGTACAGGTAGGTTATCCATCTGTTTGCATGTTCGTTTTCCCATTGTCTCTCGTACTACAGTGCGACACATTTCCTTCAGAGACAGAGTACGCCGATCTAGAAAGGAATAAATATCTCTATATCCTTTGATAAATGCCAAGTCAGCAGGTGTCTGCTTATCATGGTTCTTCATAGAAAAACAAGCTCCATGTTGGGATAATACTCTTAGCATGGGCATATCTCCCAGCCATGCACACTCATGAGCAGCAGTCCAACCCCTAGAGTCACTTTGATTAACATCTGCTCCGTATTTCACAAGTAATTCAGCTTTCTTCAATCGGGTTTCGTTATGAAGTTCGATCCTTGGACATATACATAGAACAAGGGGAGTTCTTCCACATATGTCAGTCCGGTTGGGATCGCTGCCATCTTTCAGCATTCGCTCCAAGAGAGATGGCGGTTCATGATTATCATACGCTACGATATGGTGAAAGGGGGCATCCATTTCGTTAATCCACAGTCACAGGCGTCTTGCAATACAAGGCCAAAATGACGTCTCGGTCGCTTTTTATAACATACATGATGGACTGAGTCATCGAGACGTGACGAGGCAGAAATGATCCATTTATAGTATACATTACGTATCGCAAGTGAGCATTTATAGACACTCCGGGAATCCCCTTCAACACTCGTTACTCATTTCCAAAATCAACACAATCATGTTAAAGTTAAGTTCATCAGACTTTGAACGCTCTGCTCTTACGCCGTCCACGAGCTCGTTCAAATTTGCGTCCTTTAGATCTCACATAAGGCCTATACAAAGATAGTAAGAGAATAAACTAAT